>JAULJZ010038816.1:0-14659 GCA_032270985.1 Heliamphora pulchella
CAGTTTATTGTAATTGTTGAAAGTCAATAAAGATGTATTTTCTGGATCACCGAGCATGTATATTTTATTGTGGCGTTAGATTTCTCCCAACAAAATAATGTATCACAAACTTGCCAACACAAGGAGGAAGATCATTAGAATATCCTAACAGATAGCAACACAAACAAAATGTTGCATCTTTTGCTATACTATACTCTAACCATGGAGGCAGTTCACTAAACCAAGCCTGGTTAAATCATTGGAATTTTTGTCCAAATGTTCTTTGTGGAAATTCATGATCACAAGGTTGATCATAAGGACACTTTCGCGGATATGCTCTACGTATTTGGTCTCTATCATTAGGATTATAACTACTAATTCAATGCTGTAATCCTGGATCTGCAGAGAGATCTACTAAGTTAATTTTTACCTGACTTTGCTTTAAGAATTGAGAATTATCATATATTCTTTCAGAACTTTTTATTTCTAACTGTAATTTTCTTTTAAAGTACTTCTCCATAACTGTTTAGAAAAATAGAAAATAACAAATAATAAATAATAAATAATAAATAATAAATAAATAAAAGAAATTAGCCTAAATGCCTAATTTCTTGATCAACACTCAATCTAAACTAAAAAATCAGTAAAATAATAAAATTCATGACCTCTAAATCACACGGCGACAACTCTACCATTACGCCAAGACTCCCTTGTTCACATGTATATAAAAAAAATAGATTCCAAGTGGTGCACGTGACCCCTCTGGTCACTAGTCCAATTTGCCCCTGATGCCAATCCCTGGTGGTAAAGTTTTGGGATTTGGTGGTTTGCCCATTTTAAGGTCTTAGGTACTAAACATTGTAGGTGTTATATATCAATTCTTATGGAACCTGTGTAAGTTAGTTCGAATAATTTGAGATATCTAAAAAAACGAGTAGCATGCTTTGTAAGCCTCTAGTGTTAATTGACTTGTATTTTAATCAACTTGTTCTTTAAGATGGTTAGGGATTACTCATCCTAAAAAATATGTGGCATTCTTCAATTATTGGAACAAAGATCGATATATATATATATATATATATAAATAAAATTTTCATAACAGAAGATCTCTCTACTCTTTTAAGACTAATTAAATCCTTAAATTTCAATGACCTTGTGTTTTCAATTTTTGTGGGATTAGTTCATATGGCGGTTTTGCTTCAATTTTAACTGGGTCTTCCAATAGTGGGCAATCTTGAAGATTAGTCGAGAGACGGATAAATTAACCCGAACACTTTGAGATATTCACATACACACACACAAAAAAAGTGTAACATATTTTATACCTCAGTCTGTAGTACGTTGATCGACTTGCTTGTCTTTTTAAGACAGTGGTAAGGGATTACTTATGCTAAAAAAATATATGTCATTCGTTTAATGTATTGTAGAATAAAGAAATATATAATTTTTGGAAGAAGATATCCCTGCTCCTTCAAGACTAATTATGTCCTTAAATTTCACAATTTCCAAGAACTAATTAAAACTCAAATTTAGGAAATACAACTTGATCGAAATACAACTTGATCGGGTTGGGTTTTAAGGATTGCCATCTTAATTAACTGATCTAGGACTCTAATATTGATCTTACACTACAACTCAAGAATATTAACTCAATATATATAGAATCATTAGTCTCCAAAGCTAAAAGATAGAGAAGCGTGACTAAAGAGTATTATATGCTACATTAAGTGGAAACTTTTCTCAGCACACCATTTCTGATGGAAAGAAATTTGAGGACAAGTACCATCATTCAGGGGAGCCATGAATTATTTTGAGAAGACAACGACTGCTTTTTGTTTTATGCTTTTAAATATACCATATGATGACGAAGCTTATGAAATCAAGATCTTGCAGCTGATTTCCTTGTCCGCATGCCAAGTTTTTCCACCCAACAACACAAGATTCTAATAACCAAACAGTGGAAATTAGCCTTATATCTTGGGTGTTTTTCAATGGTAGTTGTCATCGTTTTCTCTTGGTCTTTATATCTAGGACATCTTTGATTAATCGGATTAAACATGAAATTGGATTATATATTCCATGGAATTACATTTTCCTTATTTGAATTCAATAAATTGTGAGAGAATTATCCATCTATTGGATTATTAATCCCACGAAATATGAAATATAAAATGCTTAAGAGAATATGGTATTACTAATCCATTCATTACTAGTCTCATGAAACTACTTATTAAGTAGAATTATATATCCCCTCATTATTAATCCAATCAATCAAACATGGCTCTAATGATTTATTAAGTGGATTATTAACTCAGTGGCTTAAATAAATTGCTTAATAATACACACGATTCAAAAAATTAAAATAAGTTATTAATCAATAGTTTATATCTCACTTAATTTTATACATATTAGAGTAATTTTTCATCTATCGCATGGCCTAAATTCTTCCCGTCTCTTAGTTGATATTATGAATAGTAACCCATTAACGTGTACAAAATTATAACCCTCTGCATAAATAGTTTACTGGGAATAGACTGGTTTGACTTTATGTATAAAGCGATGTTGACATATTGACTGTAACTTAGCCACATCTCTTTCATATGAATTGGCTCTCGCTTTATGCTCTGACTTGTACGAGCACAGTATTTTTCGATCTTAGGTCTTAGTGATCTGCGTAGGCCTAACGTCTTTGTTATCTTGAATTCAATCTGTATTTGAATGTGAAAGGAGATATGCACATTTTCTACTCTAGCCTCTATTCCTTTTCTCTTTTTCTTTGGGTGTTTTCTTTCTTTTTTCTTTTCTTGTTAGTGTCTATCATGGCTCCTTTCTAGCCTCGTCTAGGTATTTAGGCCAAATCAGTATGACACCACTAAATCAACAATCGAGCAATATCCGTCAAGCAGTCTTTGGTTTGCCAAAGCTTTTTGGTGTACAACTCAGTTCCTACAACATGGCCTTCACTGCTCGGTCGACTGATCCATCGATCCATCGAGCGATCATACACCAACCTTGATTTCTCCTTGCTCTATCATTCTACTGTAGCATCTCCCTAACCAATTGATCCACCACTTGCTTAGGATCAATAACCGATTGATCGATGGACATACCGATCAATCAGTCTACTCAAGAGAGGGTTTCTTTCTTGAGTCACCTAGCTAAGGTTCTTTTTCACTTTCCTTCGTCACTTTCTCTCTCAAAGCTTTCTCATTTTCTCCTTGAGGCTCTGTCATGACCGTTGGACGAGTTCTCTTCATCAATATTGAAAATTTCTCCTCTATGTATGTGAAATCTTCACTTCTTTATCCTTTTTCTCATCTCTACACGTCTATATATCTAGTTCGGGTTTTTTTGTGATTTCTTTCCTTTTTTTCTTTTTCTCCCCATTTTTTCTTTTGAATCTCTTTATGGGTGGTTGATTCATGTCATGGGAATGATTATTCCCTACTTGGGTTGTTGGGTTGTTATCTCATGGATGTTTATTCTCTCCTTGGGTTTTTAGGCTTGTGTCATGGGTATTTTTTGTTTGTGTTTTTTTTAACTCGTATTGGGAATGTATGTCGGGGACTCTTTCATCTTGTCGGGTTGTTTAGTCATGGTACCCAAGCCCACACAATGGAAAAAACATGCCGATACACGCCCTTTCCACGACACCCATCGTCGATTCAAAGACCGACCTACCCTCTTGAAATTTTGGCATTCTTTCAAAAAGCAGCCGATCAAAATCAAGCACAACGTTGTACTCTGCGATTTCTCGAATGATCCCATAGTAGCCATTTTTCTTGCTCTCCACTAGAATCTTCTATTGTCCTTTGACATCACACAGAGTGGCAATATCACTCTTGTGTGTAAATTCTATTGTTCTTAGTCCGAGAAGGAGGATGATTACGACATGTACACCTCCATTGTCTAGGGTGTTGACATTATTATTACTCTGGAGGCCATTGATTTTCATGGCTCGAGCTTTCATCCCATTCGGACTTCTCTAATTTCCCTTAACCAGACAATTTTGGCCATCACTCTTTCAACTGTTCATCCAATGCCATCGAACTGTGTGGTCGACCATATCCATGGTTCGAGGGCGCACTCCTTCCTCAAAGCAAGTTGACAGCATCTTAAAGATTTCTCAATCTAATTATACGCGCTAACATTGGAGGAAAAGCCACTTTAGGTCTTCCTTTTGAATTTCTCATCACATAGGTTTTTTGTTCCCTTGGGAGTCCTCGAATTTGACTCCGATGACTTCACCGACATAATCCAGTTGCTTTCCGAACTTATCTCCAAAATCACTGTTTGACGAAGTGCGTCACACATCCCGAAATCAGTTTCAAGTGCAGGTTCATCCAGTGTTAGCTTAAGACACTACTAGAAAATATACTTTTGCCGACTAAATATTTAGTTGGAAAAAGTTCTTTTTTAGTTGCCAAAAACCTTTGCCGACCAAATTTTTTGGTCGCTATTGTCGTCAGCAAAGGTTGGTCGTCGGTAAAGAATTTCGCCGACCAAAATCACGTCAGTCGCCAAAGATCTGGAGCTTTCCCGACCAATCCTGTAGTCGGCAATACATACTTTTCCCGACAAACTTGATTAGTCGCTAAAGTAATTCGGTCCATAAAGAAGTGGCATTGGCGACCAATTCTTTTGTCGGCAAAGGTACTATTGGCGACTAAATAGTGTGGTCGGCAAAACCTTTAAATTTTTTAATGCTATTCGCCGACAAGCTTATTTGGTCGGCAAAGGTATTTTGGCGACCAAATAGAATCGTCGGCAAAAAGTTTTAAATTTTTTGAATACTTTTCGCTGACAAATTCATTTGGTCGGCAAAGGTGTTTTTGGCGACTAAATGGTGTCGTCGGTAAAAAATTTTAAATTTTGTAATATTTTTGCCGATCAAATTATTTAGTCGCCAAAAGTTATTATAACTTGCTGTCCTCGTAATATGAGTTTAATATTTTTTTAATAATTAATAGTGTTAGATATTCTTTTAAAAAAATAAAAAATTACACTTTTGCCGACCAAACTTTATGTGGTCGCAGAAAACTATGCTTTTGCCGACCAAACTTACTTTGGTCGCGAAAAACTGTATACTTTCACCGACCAAAATGTATTTGATAGTGAAAAACTCTATACTTTTGCCGACTAAACTATGTTTGGTAGCAAAAAATTATACTTTTGCCGACCATAATGCATTTTGTCGCGAAAAATCTATACTTTTGCCGACTAAACTGCATTTGGACGTAAAAAGTCTATACTTTCGCCAACCAAAAAAAAAATGGTCGGTAGAAATGATCGACAAATGTGTATTTTCTTGTAGTGAGAGGTGCTGAGGAGTTGGGTCCCGATCCTGAAATGGATCTTCCAAGCATGACTGAGGGGCAGGATTTGCTAAGTCGTATGTCAGTGCTTGAGGAAAAGATGGGGCAACTCCGAACAAATGTCATTGTGCTGCGTCAAGATCAGCAAGCAATGCGTTAGGATCAAATAATTATGTGGAACGAGCAGCATCTTGCTCATGGTCATATAGACCAGTTTTTCTCTCATTTCTATTCTCAATTCCCTCCTCCCTGATTTCCTTGTAATTGTAATCCTTTGATATTTTTCTTGACAACTGGATAATTGTGATTTCTTTGTAGTCTTACTTGGATATTGATGGTTAATTAATTGCCCATGGTTTATTGCACATCTTTCTTTTGGGTTATTTGTGTTATCAATTCCATGCAAAAAATGGGGAGTAGATATATTTGTTGTGATGGTTGCATGATATACATTTTGTGATGGATATAATTGGTGGTTGCATGATATACGTTTCATGATGAATATACTTAGTGCATAATATATGATAGAGGTTTTGTCACAAAATTGTCAAATGAGGAGATTATTAGATTTTTAAACCTTTGCCTATTTTGGCAAGTTCGTGATCAAAATTCAAACACAGTAGGAGATTATTAGATTTTTAAACCTTTGCCTATCTTGCCTATTTTGTATTTATGAGACTTATCTTTGGAAATTGGTATATCTGTGATCCAAATTCAAACACAGTAGGGGAATCACCGATCGATTGATGTCCACCGATCCATCTGCAATTTTAGTGTAAATAAGTATAGACCGCTTGATTAAGAGATCGATCACTGATTGGTGATAAGACTAATCAATCGGTTTACAAGGATACTGCAAACAAGACAAAAGCTGCTTGATACACAGATGGAATGAGATTGATCACCAATCGATCAGTGGTTAGACCGATCAATTGGTCTGTTTTGAAAATTAAGGCTCTTAATGCAGTTAGGTTTAAAGCAATTACATACTTTTTGGACAGAAAAGACTCCAGCAGTTTAGAGTTTTGAAGACAAGTGTTCTTGGAGCTTTGTTCTCCACTGTTTGATGATCTAATAGATTGAGGGCTTCAAGAAGATCATCAAGCAACAAATTTACAATCTTCTCACTTGTTCTTAGTAGATATTGGATAGATTCTCAAGATGCGAAGTTTGAGATGGATTCTATCGGCAAACTTGCAGGGTTTAGTGCACGTGGATTCGACAAGAGCAAGTTACGTCCGTAAATTGTGGATTCAACTTAGTATTGTAAAAACTCTTGTAACCAGAACTCATTATTAGTGCTTGTTTCTTTGTCCAATGGTGATCACGTGATTTTTTTCCCGTCTTTAGGGTTTTTCATGGTAAAATCTGCATGTCTCTTTTGTTTGGTTATATACACTTGTGTGATTATTTGTGATATATCAATTAGTGCAAATCAAATCAAACAAATAAGTTTTTCAATCACCACTGTTGCCATGTTAACATATATTGTGATAGAATTACATGATTTAGAAATTCATGCAATCTATGTAGTCTAGGATGAAATTGTGTTTTTTTCGGGTAATTAGACTTTTTTATAGGATGATGTGGTGACATTTTTGTAATTGATGTACTAATATGTAATGCGTGTACTAATTTTTTGAGACATTTGTTTTGAATATTTTTTGGATAATATTTAAGTTATTATATTTTTTATTGAATATGATTAATTTTAGTTTACTTAATAGATATTATTTACGAATTATATAGCCTTTGCATTTATTTATAGTAAAATTATATTTTTTTTAGCCTGTATGATGAAATGGATAAGCATAGTAAAATGTGGGATTAACATTTAGCGACCAAAATAATAAAAATCAATGATGGTGTTAGTGGCAAATCAATCATCGACAAAGCATGCTTTGGGCAATGAAAATGGGTCATTGGTATTTTATTCTTTAGCGACAATTTCGTGTCGTTGCAATAGTTCTTTGGTGATGATTTAGCACTGAATTGTGATTATTCAGGAATAGTTATTTGCAACGGAATTATATATTTTGCCAGTAAAAAGTTATATCGTTATTTTTCTTTTTGTGGTGTTGCATGGATCAAAAAATACTCAAGTACTTTTCTTTTTATTAATAACAATATTGTAACAATAAATCACCTTAATGAAAATTAATAAATAAATGTCAGAGAAATTTCACATAATTATGTACTTTTATCTGAGTGAGTGATATACACTAGGCTGTCTTTAGAATAAATTATAAGTTAATTTGAAATAAAGCCACGAGCATAAATTTATGATACTAGATATTTATATTAAGAGACAACATGAAGCGAGAAAAAATATTAGAATTTTACAAATTAGGTGGTGAAATCTTAAAGGTGTGAAAAATAGAAATTTTTAAGGACAAAATGTGTAAATTAGTGAGGTGAAATTTGGAATAGAATACTAATACTATGTGAAGTGCAGTAGTGGAATATTAAAGGTGAAAAATTAGAGATTTCTAGGTACAATAAGATATTGAAAAAAGATCGTGAAGAATCAAAGAAGAAATGCCAAATAACTAAGAAAACATGATGGTTGAATGGTGAGGTCCAAACCAAAGTAAACATAAAGGAGGATTGTTTCAAAAGGAGATAAGAGGCTAGAAATGATAATAATTTTAAGAGTTATAAACAAGTTTATAAAGACGTTAAGAAAACTGTTAGAGGTGTTAAATTAAAAACTTATGATGATTTTTATATAAGACCAGATAATAAAGAGGGAAAAAAGAACATCTATAAACTCGCTATGTTAGAGAAAGGAAAATAAGAAATCTTACTCAAGTTAAATAGATAAAAAATGAGGATTTAAGGGTGTTAGTGAAGGATGGTGAGATTAAGGAAAGATGAAAAATCTATTTTAAAAAATTATTAAATGAAAAACATGTAAAATGATTTGGAGGAGACTTTGATAACTTGGATGAAACTACTCTATCGTATAATAAGAAAATTTAAGGTATAAACTACAATGAAGAAAATAAAATCAGATAAGTTTTTAGGACCTACTGATATCCCTGTGGAGGTGTAGAAATGCTTAAACGAAGTGGGAGCGTCTTGATTAACAAAGTTATTTAATAAAATTATAATGATTAGAAAAACACCTGAATAGTGAAAAAAAAGTATTCTAGTATCTATATATATAAATAAAAGAAATTTTCAAAAATGTAATAATTATAGAGGTATTAAATTGATGGGCATACAATGAAGTTATGAAAAAAATTGATTGAACATCGTCTAAGTTTAACAATAGTAGTGTCACAAAATCAGTTTGATTTTATGTCTGGTAGATCAACTATGGAAACAATACACTTGTTGAGGAGATTAATAGATAAGTATATAGAAAAGAAGAAAGATCTTCAAATAGTTTTAATAGACATAGAAAAGGCCTATGATAGAGTACCAAAAGATATTATATGATGGGCGTTAGAGCGAAAGAGAGTGACAAAGGGCCAGGATACATTGATTGATAAAAGACATGTATGATGGAACTACCACAATAATTAAATCACGCGGGAAAAAGAAGTGAATTTCTAATTACAGTAGGATTACATCAAGAATCGACTTTGAGTATTTATCTCTTTGGCCTCAGTTATACATGAACTAACTAGATATATCCAGGATGATGTTTCTTGGTGTATATTGTTTGTAGATGACATTATCTTAGTGGATGAAATTAAGAGTGGAGTTAACGCTAAGTTAAAAATGTAGAAAGAAGTTTTAGAATCAAAAGCATTTCGAATAAGTAGAACAAAATTGAATATATAAATTATAAATTTTAGCAGTAATACAAATATTAATAGTGAAGAAGTAAATATTCAAAACCAAGAGATACCCAATAGTGAAGATTTTCGTTATCTAAGTAAGATTATTAATAAAGATGGAGAGATTGTAAATAATGTAACCCATCGAATTAAAGTCAATTGGCTCAAGTGGAGGGGTGCATCCGATATTTTATGTGATAAACGGATACCTACAATATTGAAAAGAAGATTCTATAGGACAACTACTAAATTAGCAATCCTATATGAGACAGAATGTTGGGCTGCTAAGAAAAATCACATAAATAAGATGAATATTACTGAAATGAGAATGTTAAAGTTCATGTATGATAAAATTATAAAAAATAAAATTATGAATAAAAATATTCGTGAAATGACAAGAGCCGCATCAATTGAGAACAAATTGAAAAAATATAAATTAAGATAATTTAAATACATACAACGTAAATCAATTGATGTAACAAAAAAAACGATAAGATCATGGGTAACGAAAACACTAGAGGAAATGATAAATCTAAATTGACATAGAATACAATAACCAAAAAAATATATAAATTTATTAAATTTTATTGAATATATGACCCTTAACAAAATAAAATAGCATAAAATAATTTATATAACCGACCCTTCTTAATTAGCCAAAAAAAAGTTTAGTTTGATTTGAACGACTTATAAGCTCATGATAGACCACTTGTCTACAGGTGTGGTTGGTTTCTTACGTTAACTGCTAAATAATGGTCTCTTTATAACTTTTCTCGGATTTAGTGATGTTCGTTTCTCGTTGTATTTTTATCACTTACATGTTTTTCAATCCAAGAGATTTTGTCACGTCACATGGTTGATTTTATATGAAACAAAATGACAAACTTCCAATAGAAAGCCACTAGTTACACTATCGAACCATCCTATTAGAAGCAATTACTAGAAGTGTACTTGACTTGCCAATAAACATCAACAACTAGTCAAATTACATTTCAAATTTTATCAATCTTTTATGTGTAATATGAACAAATTACTTAAATTGCTTAAGTATTGATTGTGAAAGCACACCGTTAAGCTTAACAACAGAATTACCAAGGTTACACAAATGAAACCTTACTGCAGTGCAAAAGACGATGACAAAAGAGATCTAGATTCACTCAAATTTGCAGTAATTATAGTTAATAAAACTTAAAAGAATGCTTTAAAGCAAATACATGGAATTACAAGCAATTCATTTGCAGCGTTTTCAGGCTCTCACGTGGCACATAAAAACATTTTAACTTAATCGATCATCCCCTCCACTAAACAAAGAAAATGGTTAGTACAAAATGCTAATCTGACGAAGGAAAAAAATACGAAGGATTTTCAAATAAATCCTCCCTTTCATGGTAATCCCGACGATAACAGGAGCATTTACAAAAAAACGTCGTTGCCATTATCTACCATCTGTGAGATGCACAAAGAACAAGAATTCTGTTCAAATTGGCCTCAACTCCCATCATCACCTGCATAAAGACCAAGAAATCTTCCCAGAAACTAAAATACTATTATAAATAGCTGAAGTGGTCTACACTCACCGAGGGGCTCAAAAACCCAGAATTCTTCTGCTGCACTCAAATTGTCTTGCCTTCACCAATGCCACGAGTTATGTGCGCCCTTTCTTCGCGAAGAGTACGGACCAGCATTTTCTTCCTTTCGGTATGAAAATAAAAGAATACAATTTTAAATAAGAACCAGCAATCTTTTTATTCTAAAGAAATGGCAGTCTCCAGATCCACTTCCATGAATCCACTTCTCGGATTACCATATGGTGCCCAAGATACGTCATAAACTGGCTTGAAGCTTTGTGTGGGAACTGCAACAACTACCGCACTCAATATTCATGTTTTTTTTTAAAAAATCTTTTCATGCATGTCTTGAAGCATCGCCCTGCAACTGACTGGATCTCAAATTGGGCTCATCCTGACATTAGGGTGAAAACCTGTACCAGTAAGTCCACTGCACGTGCCATTACTTCAAACTAGCATGTAATTGTCATATCTCCAAGACTCACCTGCAAGCTGTAACTGAAACTAGTTTGTGGCCTAAAATCCAAATGTCCCTACATGAATGAAAGAGTGCAAATTTAAGAAATTTCACCATCAAAACCATGATATCTGAACCACTTAATCAGGAATAACATATGCTGCCTGTTACGAGGAAGTAAAATAGTATACCAGTCCATGCATGCTTTGTTGAGTCCCGAAAAAACCACCATGGCTGGAAGCAATTGAATTTAATTGTCCCTACAAACCAATTTTAAAAATTACACAAATTCGTGAAGTTACAGTTTAAATTTATGCAAAATAATCAAGACTTCAGCATAACATACCAGCCCCTGGATGCTCTGTTGGTTAACATAATAACCATCATGGGGTGGTTCCATCAAGTTCAATTGTATCTACAATTGGCAAGAATTAACAACCATGATGATTTAGTTTGCATTCATCCAATATGAATCAGAAATCTTGGCTAATAACACAATGGTCCATGATTATAGACATAGTACCAGTCCTTGTACATTTTGTTGGGTCCCATAATAGCCGTTAAGGCTTATTCCGTCTGGGCTTAGATTCTCCTACAAGTGTGTCCAAATCAAACCAAAAAAAAATGGTACATAAATTACTGCAGTCATAAATTCGCTATTTACAAACCAATGCATATCAAATAACTTCGTATATATTTAAGTTTTTAAACTAACCACAAAAAAAAGAGTAGAGTACCCCATATGAGCCATAACATAGAGACTTAATTCAACCGCAAATTTTCATCTGGGAGTAGGGGAAAAACTAAATTGTAATGGAATTAATGTGTTTCCTACCAAGGCCTTGGCAAAATTTTGCATTCGGATAATACGAATATTGAAATAACAATGCGTGCAGAATAACTCGGTAATTGAACAAAGATTTGCTAAAGGCAACTTTTTCAAGAACTTCAACAGAAACGGAAAATCTCTTAAAATTGTACATCATTTTCCTACTTTCTTACAGAGGTCAGTAGTTATTCACCTCCTGATGTAGATAATATCTTCACAAAAATTGATAACTAATTAAAACTGATTTGTATATAAATCTATATCCATATTTTAATATTTTAAAAAATAAATGATTTTCAATTCATAAAATTAAATAATTATAGATATGGATAGAACAAAAGAAAGCACAAATAGTGCCATAAACAACTCATTCAGAATTTTTTTTAAAAAAAAATTATAATTACGTCTTCAGTTTTCCAATATTCATAAAAATCAAAAAAATTGTGTATGCCATAATAAGCAGATGAATGGCAGGAAGGTTAGAGTTTTTCTCACTATGAACTTCCCCTCTTCGAAACATACTTAAAGATTCCCTTGTTATCTCAGTTCCTCTTCGTACTTGTTGATTTTCATACCAAATATAGATCTTCCATCTAGTTTTGACTTTTGAGGACGATTTTCCAGAATAGAATTATCAAAACAATAGTGGCAAAACTTGGCAGCTACAGTCTGAAGCATTGTTATTTATTGTCCTTTTGGGTTTCAGTTTCTCCCTCTTTCAAATGAATACCGTTGTTTTTTATATCTAGTGATTAGAAGAGGGTGTGTGATTTATAGTTATTGGATATTTTATGTATTTTTATCTCACTTTCTATTGGCGGACTTCTCGTCCCCATATCTTTTGTAACCTTCTTTCCATATTAATATTGCTATATTCCTTGTTAAAAATACAAAAATAAAAAAAAGAAGCATGGCTTGGAAAACCCTAGTTGCTCGGGGGGGAAAAGAAAGAAAGAAAATAATCATGTAAGAGGATCGAACAACATCGATTGATAATCTCTGGTGATAAAGAATCAAAACGAATCAAATGCAGCAGATAACAAGAAGAAGAGCATTATTGATGTTCTTGAACTTCCTTTAACTGAAAAGCTTATAGTGATCAGGAGAAAGAAGCTAATGAGATCGCAAATGGTGCTGCTGCTAGACAAGTTGCCAGGACATACAATTAAATAATGCAGCTACGTAGAGATATTGAGAAAAGGGCAGGCTGATAAATCAAAAACCTCAAACGCACAGATAATGGTAGGAATGGAACTCAGATATGGAGACCTAAAGCACAGA
Organism: Heliamphora pulchella; assembly: GCA_032270985.1. Classification (NCBI taxonomy): domain Eukaryota; kingdom Viridiplantae; phylum Streptophyta; class Magnoliopsida; order Ericales; family Sarraceniaceae; genus Heliamphora; species Heliamphora pulchella. Next base: position 13,218 of record JAULJZ010038816.1, read on the forward strand.
CCAAGTCCTGGGAAGATACTATACATGATGAATAACACATTACTGATAATGAAGCTGAGGAGGAAACGAAACGCACAAATTCAGTAAACTAAGATATGGTAAAGAAACAGAGGATTGGTGCTCGAAAAACATCCTGGAAGATCTACAGCAAAATCATATGAATCTTGTTTATACTTTCTCAAGGACTGTAAGATTCTTATGACTCTGCCTGAACAGGTTGAAGCATTGGGAAACCAGAAAGGGAAGGAATGCCTTATAGGCTATTTCCTTGGCAAGTGGCTACCTTTACATGCTATTAATGATATTCCTAATCAAATTTGGGAAAGACTTGGTTTGCTAGAAGTTATGTCCAATATTAATGCCTTCCTCTATTTCCAATTTAACACGGAAGGTGCTCAGAGACATTCTGGAAGTTATGTCCAATGATATTACCTTTCCCTATTTCCAATTTAACAAGGTGTTGATAGACAAAGTCTGGAATAAGGGCCTTGGCATTTTGCTAGAAGGCTCGTGATTTTGACAAAATGGAAACCAAAAATGGAACTCCATTAGAACTTTGGCAGACCAGATGAGCAAGGGCTCAGATATATAGCTGCTACCATAGAGAGACCTTTGTATTCAGATGTGAAGACTGAATCATACAAGAGGCAGAACTTTGCCAAAACTTTAATCATCTGCCTACCAACGCCTTGAGTTGTTTTTCATAGGGTGATATGAATAAAATTGATAGGCTAACTAGTACTAACTAGAATATACGTACGTTCTATACATATCTTTAGATTTTCATTGCAATTCATAAAATCAAGAAACATAGATATGGATAGAAAGGAAAAGAAAAATACCACTGACAAACACTTCATTCAGAAAATACAAAATAATTATAGACACAACTATTCAGTTTTTCAGTACTCATTAGAATCTATAAATAACATATACCATAATACGATTGCTCACATTTGGAAACATCAAAATATTAAAGCAAGTAAAACAATTAGTTACCTTAGAGTGATGTACCGATTACTGAGACTCTAGTTTGGAACTCAATGGCAAATAATAGGAGTGCGAATGACGCAGGAAAGCAGTTAAGTTTCAATTTTAATGGAGAGCATGCAAAGCTTAAAAAACACTCTTAAAAATTGACTATTGAAATATTCATAGTTAGAGGATGCGAGAAAAAGGGATGGCTGGAAAGAGAGAGAATCGAGAGGAATTAGATGTTTATGAATTTAAAATCGTACAGATTAATGTTGTATGCAATTAAAAAACAAATATTGTTTTAGAAGAAAAAGGGAATTAAAGTATGGAAGATAGACTTATACGAAATTAGAATCATTGGAGTCCCAAAGATGTTAGGTCTCTTAGCATTCACAATTTCCACACTGTTACTTTTCTCTTTTTTTATTTGTTTGGGGGGGGGGGGGGAATAGGTTTTGCATAATGAA
>JAULJZ010038827.1:0-14658 GCA_032270985.1 Heliamphora pulchella
CCCCCCCCCCCCCCCCCCAAAAAAAAAGAAAAAAAACGAACATAAACCAAATCAAACTAAGCGTTTATTTCAATAAATTAGAATTAGCTATATAAATCTTTTTACGTCATTATGCTCTGTTAAAAGTCATATCTTCAATTAATTTTACTAAGTACATATCTTTTCTTAATGCTTGTTTTAGAGTTTTGGGTTTAAAGTTTAAAGTTTAGGCTTTAAGGTTTAGGGGTTAAGGTTTAAGGTTTAGCATCTCATGTCAAATTAGGTCTACTCCTCCCCCTAGTGTTTCCATTATCCATGATCTTGTCGTTTTTTCTTAATACTGCATCAATTGGTATACATTGTATATGTCCAAACCCCCTTAATCTATTTGCTCTCAACTTGTCCTAATGTCCTCAATTGGTGCGACCCTTACCATTTCATGGATCTTTTCATTCCTAATTTTTTATTTTCTAATTTTATCACACATCCATCTTAACATTTTTATTTCAACAAAACTCATTTTAGTATGTAATCTTTCTTAGCATCCAACATTCTGTCCTATATAGAATCGCCAGTCTAATAGTTGTTCTATAAAAATTTTCTTTTAATCTTATAGGTGTCCGTCGACCACATAGAACGCCGAAAGCACCCCTTTACTTGAACTAACCAATTTTGATTTTATAGGTTACATCATTGGCAATCTCCCAATCTTTGTTAATAATCATACTTACATAACGAAGATATTCACTGTTAGGTATCTCTTGATTGTGAATATTTACTTTTTTACAATTAATACTCCTATTACTACTAAAATTATCTTTCATATATTTAGTTTTGTTCTTATTTACTCAAAACCCTTTTCACTCCAAAATTTTTCTCCACATTTTTGAGTTAGCATTAATTCCACTCCTAGTCTCATCCGCTAAAACAAAATCATCAGCGAACAACATACACCATGAAACATTATCCTGAATATGTTTAGTCAGTTCATCCATAACTAAGACAAAGCGAGAAAGACTCAAAAGTTGATCCTTGGTGTAATCCTACTATAATCGGAAATTCACTTGTTTCTCTTGCAGGTGATCTAATTGTCATAGCAGTTTCATCATGCATGTCTTTTATCACATTAATGCACCCCTTTGTTACTCCCTTTCTTTTCAACGCCCACCATATGATATCTCTAGGCACTTTTTTTGAAGAATATTGTTGATTGTTCACCAATATAAATGCTACCAACCATTAGTTATCCCTAAGACATAGTCACAAGGAGAAAAACATTACCTAGAGCATACATGGCAGTGTTAGACTGTATCACCATTAAATAGAACATAAAAGTATTAAAAATGCTGTCATGGTGATGATTGATGAGGGCGATGGAGATAATTAAAATATTTTCCATGATCTTAAGGTGCAAAATGTTGATCATTCAGTATATAACAGGTTAAAATGCTGAGATGAGGATGTTTAGCAGAATGAATGTGTATGTGTATGTGTGTGCTTGTCATGTTCATCACATCACGAAAAATCAAAAGAAACATTTTGACTAATTGCACCTCAATTTTTTTTATAAAAAAAATGCTGCAATGAGGTGTGAGGTAGATTTCTATAAACACAACACTGAACCAAAATTAACAAGGTTGGGCTAGTGAGGAACAACCTAATGGCATGTGACAACAAAAGATAACATCACACTCCAATTTAGAGTAAAAAAGACAGAACAAGCCCCCTTTTGGTCTTACCATGGAATGTCAAGATAATGCTTAATGAGTTAGCTTAAACATACTCGCTGCAAGTAGAAACAATTGCTTTCAACATTTGAACTTGGAGACAAAATTAAGGTGAAATGTCTCAAACAGAGTGGGTTAAAAAAATCCAAAATGAAAAATTAGTATTTCATGCTTATTAAATGTATATAAACATTGATCAATTTTATCCATTATCTTAGTCTTCTGATAGACTAAGATTTTTCGTAGTTTTGTACTTATCCTCGTACTAGTGTATTTAACACCAATTCTATATGCCAGAATAAAGAAAACAAAAACTACATATTGCCCAGATCATAGTTTAAATTGGTATAATGGTATCAAAACAAAACTGCTAGCTCACCCAAGGCTATCTCATCTCCCTCTTCAAATATTACGGTTAATCTTCCTTCACTTCCTCTCACCTCATCACCTTCTCTTTCTGGCGCCCATCGTTTTCACCCTCTCAAATTAGCTCCAACCAATTCTCTCTACTGGTATACACAATTAATACATTTGTGGCTATGCTAAACTGTCAACCAACTCCTCTATAAACAGACTAAACACGTCCAAGTATTTTAATTGTCACGCAGATGGTGAGATTGAGGATCGTTTGATAACCGAGATAGGTTTTGGGTGATTTGAACGATTTGTAAGTCGATGAGATTATGGGAGGAATCAACAATCCATAGGATGTTTGATGGGGTTAGTAACGCTTAAGATTATTTGTCCTATATTTGATTGGGGTAGGATATAGCATGCCACGGCTATTTAGAACATCGGATGAGACTTGGAATCCAATCCAAGGGATTAAACTACCAATATCATGGGAGAAATGATATTGTTAATCCCCACATTTTGAGGTATTACTAATCTAGTTAGACTACTAGTTTGACCAATATTTTCAAAGCAAACATGACCTTAGGGGAGAGAAACAAAATGTGTGGGACCCGTAGTGGGTCCCATGGAATTGCTATCCCAATCTAATCTGGTTATCAAACATGGCCACTCTATTGTCCGATGTGATACCATGTTAAAACGATAGCTCCACCAAATGCCTTATATTGGTTTGCTTATTTCTCGCAATAATATTACCAAGTTACAGACTTTTTCAGACTCCGATTGGGTCCCATCTTATTTCACGGTCCTCTCGTAAACAACAAAAATAGCTAGATCACCAACCGAGACAAAATACAAACCCGTAGTTGATGTGGCAGCTGAACTCACACGAGTTCAACTTCAATCACTATTGTTTGAGTGTGGCCTTTACATTCCTTCTAGACCCGTGCTATAGTTGGATAATACTAGTGCGACATATCTCACAACTTTCTAATTTTCCATGCACGCAACAAACGTGTGGAAATCAATTTCCATTTTGTGCATAATAAGGTTGCTCGGGGTGAATTAAGAGTAGATTATCTCAGCAGTCAGCACAAAAGACCATGTTGCAGCTACCTTCGGCAAAGGGTTATCCTCAACTCATTTTCGCTCACTGTGTTCCAAGCTGAACATTTTTCCTCAAAGCACATCAGCTTGTGACAGGCTTTTAGATAAACATTAATCAGTTTTGTCCAGGGTCTTATTAATATTATAGACTTAGCCTTTGTAGTCATGTGCTTATCCTCATGAGTGTATATAATACTATATATATACAATTTCTATATGACAAAATATAGAATACAAAAACTACATTCTATCCAGAACCTATTTCAAGTTTAAAACAGATTAAGTAACATGAAAAGTTTCTCGATTTCACCATACGGTAAAAAGTGCACAATCAATTATGATTTGGATTATTGCGTCCTGAAAACATGTAAGAGGAAGTAATACTTCTAGCCAAAAATAACTTTGTAGGAGCAAAATAAAGCATTTCTACAAACCACAATTTGGAAAAGTGAAGCTCTTAATAGAAAACTACTTGAAACTGACCCCTGTCTGGACAATTTGGATTTCTATTCAGAGAGAGAGCCTGGCAAAAAGCAAATCCAACTCCTCCTCTTGGGATGTGGTTCTCTGAAACAAAAGAAATGATTACAATACAAAAATAAAAGGCATCATATTTGCAGTTAAACTTACGTTAAAAGTTGGCTATTAAAAAGTAGAAGCCAAAAAAACAACAAAACGAAGCTTCTCAAAATCAGCATTTTTAGCTTTTTAAAATTCTTTTTGGCCAACAAGTGAAAAACGAAAGCTGTGAAAAACAAGTTGGCACGTGTTTCAAAAGGAGGGAAAAGGCTAAAAGTTCCTTTTAAAGGTTTGAAGTTTTAACAAACACCGCCATAGAGTCATGGATTAACGTACAAAGGAAACATGCACAAGCAATCTAAGTTCACCAGGTAGTTTTAAAAAACTCAGCATCTCAAATTTTAGTTATTCGTTTTTTAAAAATTAAAAAAAAAACAAAAACAAAAAACAAAAAACAATGCCTCCAACAATTAAACAAACTACTTTTTTGTCAATGGGTATATGATAATATATGAATATCGTGAGACCTGCATCAAATAGGACATTCAACTCATAACTCATGAGAACATCCAACAACACGTCACAAGCATGCACAATCCAACAAATACAACAATCACAAATACTTCTCCAAAGAGAGAGAAAGCTTCCCCACGGAGAAAGAGTTGAACCATACGTCCTAATAATAAGGTTCAAGGACTCTAGCCAACTAAGCTAATCCCATTGGTTAATTTAGCCTACTAATTTAGTGTACTATCTTTTAGCACACAACATATACTAGATATATGGATTGGGTATGGACTCACATATCATTAAGCCATTTCACTTCTAGAACATTATCGATCAATCCAAAAGAACCGATGGACCTAAAACTGAATCAAACACAACAGTCGCCAAAAAACTAAAAACCATTTATGAATTTAGGTTCAAAAAAAACGAAATGATGAATAGATCCATCACAGATTCTATCCCAAAATAGATTAATTTCTAAATTTGTATTGATTTTTGAATGAATCATAAATCAAATTGTGCACCAGATTGTGAATGTTAATAGTCAATACATTCATTACCGATTCTATCCCAGAAAAGAATCACCTATAGAATTATATTGATTTTTCAATGAATCATGAATCAAATTACAAACCAGACTGTGAATCGTAAAATTCCTATAGCTGTGGTACATATTAAAAAATTCAAAATAACTACAAAAGTGCAACCATTGAATGCATATGTTGACTGCATGTACATGAAACTTGTATAAAAAAACACAAAAAAGACCACATTTTCTGTACCTGAATGGACAAAAGTTGCAGTATTTTATTGAGAACTCGCGAGCGATGAATTGCATATGTGCTGTTGGAAGGAAGTTTTCTCAATCTCTTCATTTCTTTGTGAATTGATGCCTTCTTTTCATTGCATCCCATTTTCTTCCATCCATCTTTAACCCAAGGGCTAGTGATACACTCTTTAGGCCGAATTTGGACATTGATGTCCTTAAAATGTTCGAATGGATCCATTTGTACGGTGCAGCTGCATAATTTAAAGTTTAAATATCTTGAAACTGCATAAAAAAGAAATATGAAAAAAAGTATGACAAAAAAGTATGACAAGAAGTATGCCATTCTTACTGCTTGTCTTCTTATTAATCGCATGCTTTCTGTTACTCTCAATGGTTAGTCTCCTTTTTCCTTGTTATATTTGAATTCCTTGCCTTTTCCTCTCACTCATCGGGTTTTTGCTTGTACTGCAATTGTACATGTTATTGATCTCGGTCGTGATAAATTATCACATCTGACTCGAAAGTGTGTTTTTTCTAGACTAGTCTCATACTCAAAAAAGTTATTGTTGTTATCACCCTGAGTCCTAACGATATTTTGTTAGCGTCGATGTCATCTTATTTGAATTAACACCTTTCTTTGCTTCTTTCAGTTTCATGTTGTCGTCTGATCTCATAGGTTGTCGTGAGGGGAAGTCTTCTTCTCTTACTCTACCTTTACCTGTTTCTATACCCTCTCAGGCCTCTCTATTTACTCTTCTTTTGCGGGTATATCAGCGATCTCGTGCTCAACAGATTGTCTCTTATGGTTTAGATTCATCGTCTTCTTTGGTTGAGGTTCCTACGTCCTCACTCCCTCCTTCCGCCTCTTCTGACTTGCCTATTGCCTTACGTCGTGGTAAGCGTGCCTGTACTCAACACCCTAATACTAATTTTCTATCCTATAATTGTCATTCTCCTTGTCTTTATTCGTTTGCTTTTACCTTGTTGTTTATTTCTGCTCCTTCATCCTATAAACAGGCCATGTCAATGTCGGAAAGGAAACATGCTATGGATGAGAAAATAAGAGCTCTTCATCATAATTAGGCTTGGGAGCTCACTTCTCTTCCACTGGGGAAGTAAGCCGTGGATTGTCAGTTGGTATATACAGTGTAATATCTTCAGAATGGGTTTATTGAGCGCATTAAGGCCCGGTTAATTGCTAAGAGATACACTCAGATCTACGGTGTTGATTTAGAAACTTTTTTCCCCATGGCTCGTCTTAACTTCGTTCGCATCCTTTTGTCTGTTGCGATTAGTCATTCTTGACTTTTATATCAGCTTCTTGACATTAAAAATGCTTTTCTTCATGATGACCTTCAGAAATATGTACATATGGACCAAACGCCTGGCTGTAGTGTTGTTGGTAGTACACATTATGTATGTCATTTACATAAGGCACTTTATGGTTTAAAACATTCCCCCGTGCCTGGTTTGATCGGTTCAGTTCGGTTGTGCTTACTTATAGCTTCCAGCATTCTACATCTGATTACTGTATTTATTCGTCATTCTTATAAAGGCACTATTGTGTTGATTGTCTATGTTAATGATATGATATTCTTCTTTCGGGTGATGAGGTTATTGGCATTCTTGATCTAAAAAATCACCTGCCACACAATTTCATACTCTAAAGACTTGGGTGCTCTTCGCTATTTTATTGGTATTGAGGTTACTCGTTCTTTTAAGGGCAATTCTCTTTCTCAACAAAAATATGTGCTCGACCTTCTTTCTAAAACTAGTTTTCTAGGTGCTCGGCCACTTGATATTCCTATGGACTCTACTGTTAAGCTTGATGCTGAATAGGGCGATATTTTTGCTGATACTGGTCGTTACCGGTGCCTTGTTGGCAAATTAATCTATCTCACTGTCACTCGCCCGAACATTACTTATGTTGTTGGTGTTGTGAGCCAGTTTATGCATACTCCTCGTCAGCAACATTTTGAAGCTGTCTATCGCATCTTACACTAATTGAAGAGTGCCCCAGGTCGTAGCTTGCTATATTAACCCTCTGATTCTCTTACTGTCACCGGGTTTAGTGATGCTGATTGGGCCAGTAGTCGCTCTAATAGGCGATCTACGTCTGGCTATTGTACCTTAGTTAGTGGCAATTTAGTTACTTGGCAAAGTAAAAAACAAAGTGTGGTGGCTCATTCAAATGCTGAGGCCGAATATCGGGTCATGGCTCACACCGCCTCTGAAATGTTGTGGGTTCGTTCTCTTCTTCGGGATTTTGGCCTTTCTACTCCATTTCCTATGTGAATGTTTTGTGACGATCCAGCGTTATTTTTATTGTTAATAATTCGGTGATTCATGAGTACATTAAGCATATTGAAGTTGATTATCACTTCATTCGGGATTTGTTATTGCATAAATAGATTGCCACTCTTTATATTCGCTCAGAAGACCAATTTGGTGATATTTTTACGAAACCACTACCGCTTCTATCCTTCATCACTTGCTTATCAAGCTGAGCATGTTTAATATTTATGTTCCAACTTGAAGAGGAGGGTTAAGAGTGTTCTTTTCTATTTGTTTTATTTTCTTGAGAGCATTCTTGTACTTATCTTTAACCTCATAATACTATAAGTACGCGTGGGTGAAAGAAGCTAATTAACTCTTCTGAACTGATTCTTTTCATTTCTTTTCTTCTTTCCTATCACTTCTTCTTCCTGTTTAAACTCTAAATCCATATTTTACCATTCAACTTGCACACTATGAATGGTCTACCTGCTTAATTCAATTCTCTTAAGACTACCATTAGGCCTCGACCTGAGCCAATTCAATTTTCTGATCTTACTTGCTTCTTTGCTTATGGCTGAAGATCTTCATGTTCAGCATCATTGTTTCACAGTTGATTCTCAATCTTCTGTCGTCCTATTAGTAACACACATCTTCTCAACCACAATCATTCAACAATGTTAATAATCATAACAATTTTCAAGGTGGTCGCTCATTTAACAGGCTCAGAGGGGAATGATCTACCAGAGGTGGCTTTAATCAATTTTTCAGACTGGTGTCAGATTTGTCAAGTCCGATGACACAGCTCTTGTTATCAGCGACTAAACATGAATTCTCAGTCTCCTATGATTCGAGGCTCTACTTTCAGAGGATGCTCACCACAAGCTAATTTTGTCATTGCAAATTCTGGTTCATCTCCACCGACTTATGTTCTAGCCACCAATTTGGGTTCATCTCCACCAACTTATGTTCCTGTTGCAACTTTCAATGCTGCACCTCTTTCTGATTCTTGATATTTTGATTCTAGGGCACCTTCTCATGTCTCTGATAATTTGTCTTATCTTTCAGTTTCTAATCTTTTTTATGGTTCTTGAGCTATTATGGTTGGAAATGGCCAGCCTTTGCCTGTCTCTAATTTTGGTACAAGTTTGTTGAGAAGAACTCATCAAACAATCTCTTAGTCTCAAGTGTTACACGTTCCTCTTATTTCTCTCACAATCTTTTATCAGTATATCAGTTTGCTTTGGACAACGATTGCAAACTAATCTTTTAATTCTCATGGTTTTGTCATTCAGGACAACCATACTCACAAGATTCTTCACAGAGGGCCATGTCAACAAGGGTTATATCCTCTTCAACTCTCTTGTAGTCCTGTTAGTTCCACAACAGTCGTTGCAGCTCAAAGCCTTCTGCTTTGCTGGGATATCCTGGTTCCACTTTGTTTCAGGCATTAATAAAACAGTATAATCTTCATGTTAGTTCTTTGAAATTTTCTTGCTACTCTTGTAATGTGGCTAAAGTTAACAAACTTCCCTTTTCTATATCTCAAACTTCTACTTTTGCTCCTTTTAAACTCGTACACATGGATGTCTAGGGTCCTTCCCCTGTTCTTTCATTTAGTGGTTACACATATTACTTGTTAATTGTGGATGATTTCACTAGATATGTTTGGTTGTTTCCTATGCATTATAAATCTGAGTTCCACAACTTGTTCAACAGTTCAAGTCTTATGTTTCAAATCAATTTTCTTCTTGTGTTTAAAGCCATTAGGACAAATAATGGAGGTGAGTTCATCAACAAGTGTATGACTCATTTTTTGTCATTGTCTAGCATCGTTCATGAGACCACTTGTCCACACACACCTGAACAAAATGGTGTGGTTGAAAGGAAGTAGGGTCATTTAATTGAGACTGCATTGCTTTAATGCGGCAGGTTAGTTTACCTGCCCAGGTTTGGCTTGAAGCTTTGACTACTGCAGTGTTCTTATTGAATAGACTTTCTCATTCTGCCTTGAGACTTTCAAATTACTTTAAATTGTTATTCATAGACATCCTGCTTATCATCTTCTGAAGCCTTTTGGGTGTTGTTAGTTTCCTTGGTTAAGATCATCTATAAGCTTCAACCTAGATCAAAACTGTGTTTTTCTAAGATATTGCCCTCATACCAAGGGTTATCAGTGTCTTGATCCTATTACTAACAAGGTTTATCTATCCAAACATGTAAAATTCCTGGAACTTAGACTTTCCTTATACTCATCTAGTTAGCTCATTCACTCCTACCTCATCTTCTTCTTTACTTCCTACCTCTTCTTATGTAATTCCTAAATTCTCAATTTTGCCTCCTATTTTGCTTCCTGCGCAGTTTTCTTCTAGTTTTCCTTCTGCTTCCTCAATATCTGGTTCTATATCTTCTTCTTCTTTTGGGCAGCCTGCTATGCCACTTTCTCCTGGTGCTATTTCTTCTGGTTCTATGCTTGTTTCTTTGCCTGTTTCTCCTAGGTCTCAATCTTGTCATCCTATGGTGACTAGATCTCAACTTGGGGTGTATAAACCAAAAATTCTTCCCTCCTTGTACTCTTGTCCATCTACTTCACCTCCTACTTTAGAACCTACATCATTTGCTGAGGTTCAGCTGCTAAGTTTACTGAATGGAGACATGCTATGTCAGAAGAATTTGATGCCCTTGTTGCTCAAGGGACTTGGACATTGGTACCACCACCACTTGGGGGTAATATTATAAGTTGCAAATGGATTTTTAGCATAAAAAGGCATGCAGATGGTTCTGTGGCCAGATGTATCGCAAGGTTAGTTGCTCAAGGCAATCAACAAACAGAGAGCTTAGACTACACTGGAACTCTTAGCCCAGTTCTTAAGCAGCCCACTAGTCGTGGGGTGTTGTCCTTGGCTTTACACTGTCATTGGTATGTGCAACAACTTGATGTCTCTAATGCATTCCTTCGTGGCTACATTCGAGAAGATTTTTATCTTAAATAACCTCAAGGCTATCTTAATCCAGAGTTTCCCCAGCATGTTTGCCAGCTAAGAAAAGCTCTTTATCACTTTATGGGTTAAACCAAGCTCCTAGAGCTTGGTATGCTATGTTATCAGCCTTTTTGCTTCAGCAAGATATTGTTAATAGTACGGTTGATGCTTCACTCTTTACCTTGCACAAAGGTTCTGATAGAGTTTTTATTTTGGTGTACGCAGATGACATTTTGGTCACTGATTGTAGTTCCTTTCTTGTTTCTGATATCATTAACTACATGGACTCGATTTTTTGCTATTAAGGATTTAGGGCCTATGAATTATTTCTTGGGAGTTGAGGTAATTCCTTTAAGCTCTGGCTTCATTTTGTCTCAAGCCAAACATGCATCAAATTTGTTAGATAAGGCTGGGATGAGCAATTGCAGGCCTTGTGCTTCTCCCTCGTCTCCCAAATCTTCTGTTTCTAGGACTGATTCTGATTTTGATGATCCTGAATTTTATAGAACTCTAGTTGGTTTCTCTACGATATCTTACATTAACCAGACCTGAAATTTCATTTCCTGTAAATGTCGTTTCTCAACATATGCATCGTCCCTCTTAGAGACATTTTGCTATAGTCAAAAGGATTCATCGATACATTAAGAGCACCATTCATGAAAGGTTTGGGTTTTTCCAGGAGTTCTTTAACACTTTCTACATTTCAGATGCAGATTGGGCAAGTGATTCTAGTGATCGCAGGCCTACTTATGGGTTATGTATTTTTATGGGTGATAATTTAGTATCTATAAGGTCTTACATTAACAGGTTGAGTTTCTGACTTGAGTGGTATCTTGTGGTCTTGATTCCTTGTTGGAGATAGGCCTTTGGGTTCCTCAAATACATCAGCAAATTCAGTCATCAGGTTTTCCATATTTTTAGGTACACTTACATTCTCTTGGGTGTTTTGTAACATGCATATAACTGAGCTATTGCCCCTTGAGAACTCTTGTTTAACAATTTCTTGGGGTGTTTACTTTGTAACATCATCACTTCACCTAGTTTGCTACCCCTCAATACGTCTTCTCCCTTTCCATATAAACTCCATGGTCAATTCCTTGAAATCCCAAAAAACAGGCCCTACAGTAGATAACCAATGAATTCCAAGAACCATATCGCATCCTCCTAATGGTAAGATCCTCAAATCGGTGGTAAGCTAAGCAGTGCTGCTTAGCTTAGCTCCATTTGCCACTGAAACTGTTAGGGGATAAGTGAGTTGTACCTCACATTCCGTCCTTTTAGCATGGGATTTAAGAAACTATGGGTGCTACCTGCATCTATCAAGATCATAACCAGTCTCTTCTTTATATTTCCTTTGATTTCATTGATCTATATGAGGTATTTCGAGACAATGCATGCACTGAAATTACCATTTCTTCTTCCATCTTCTCCTCTTGTTCCTTTGTTTGATCTTCTAGATCCTCTTCTGAAATTTCCCCTTTTTCAGATTGATCTTTCTCAGCCTCTAGTAAGTAGAATTGCCCTTTTTTACATGAATGACCCCTCACATATTTCTCATCACAGTTAAAACACAAGCCCTTCTCTTTTCTCTCTTCCCAATCTTTTCTAGTCAACTTCTTGATAGGTATGTGGAAATGACCAGTATTGACAGAAGTAATGGAGTTGTTCACCTTCCCTCCAAGATTACTACCGCCTGTTTTCTGGTTCTGGGTTCGCTTGCTTCTCCTGTTCATAGCCTCAAAACTTTCTTCTTGGAGCCAGGAAGTTCAATTGCTTGAGCAATACTAGTAGGTCTGAACATCTGTACACCAACCTTTATTTCTTCTTCGAGTCCACTTATAACCAACTTACACTGAACCCTTCAGGTAATTCAGTAGTTTTATTGGCTAGTTGTTCAAATCTTTCTTCGAAGGTTTTTACATTTCCCACTTCCTTAAGCTTGGTGAGTTCCCCAACAACATCTTCATATGGTTTAGGGCTGAATCTGCTGATAAAGGTTTCCGAAAACTCCCTCCAATTCCATCTGTTGACGCACGTTTTCTCAAACCACTGAGACCAAGACAGGATTTTATCTTCCAAATGAAGAGATGCGAGTTTCCCTTTGTGAATTTCCTCAATTTGACTGAATTCCAAGAATCTTTTGCATTTGTAAAGCCACCCATTTGGGTCTTTCCCATTAAATCTTGGGAAATAAACTTCAGCAAAAATGGAAGTGAATGGGAATGTCAAGTTTCGGATGGCTCCTTGTGTTGCTCGTGAATTTTCACCATGTTCTGACTGTGTTGTTAAAAATTTTGATGCTAGTTGGTCATACTTTAGATTCATGTTTGCAAGCATCTGCTTGATGTCTTCAATGGCTTCTCCATGCTTGTTTGAGCTTTCCTTCAACCCTCTAATCGATTCTTCCATTTGTTTGATCACGTGAGATCTAATTTCCCCCCGCCATGTTAGTTGGACTTCCACGGGCCAAAGAATGATGGCTCTGATACCAAATGATATGATAAGGCTAAAGAAGAAAATCTAAAGAATTAAAAGACAAATTTTATTAAGAGATTCTGAGAAAACTTTACAACTGCCCTACCTTTCCTTCCTTCACATTTCTTATAGATCTCCCCCTTCTAACTCCATTTCCCGCCAATTTCTTCTTATTCTTTCTAACAGTCATAACATAATTTTAACTAACTGAATTTTGAATTTAACTCTCTCCTGTATCAGTATATAATAATGTCGCTCCAATCTGGTTATACTCCATAGAATATAACAAGTACAAATTTGAAAAATCACAATATTAGCCGTAGTTCTTTAACCTCCACGCACTCAGAAATGACAGCCACCCCTCTAATATATATTAAGGCCTCATTTGGCAAGACTTTAAGCTAGGCGTTTTGCTTAAAATTGCTTTAAGCCAATAATTGCTTTAAGCCAATAAGCAAAAAATCCGTTTGGTAGATTGTAAAGGTGACTTTTAGTTAAAAGACAATAAATCAAAAAAATTTGGCTTAAAGTAGCTTTAAGCCAAAAGGTAAAAAACTTTAAATTTGAAAGAAGTTATTATAATTTTTTAAAATTTATTTTTACATAATTTTATATGCAATATAGATCTTGTTTAATAGATTTCGACGAGCAAATTTTAGAAATTACAAATAAAAATAGATGTGTATAATAAAAGTTATGATAATTCTAAAAAACATACAAAAATATTTTATATAAAATAGCAAAAAGACTAAAATGCTAAAATCCAATAAGAAAAAGGGCAAAAAGTCGGGGTTAAGAAAATAGGCTTAAATGACTTTTTGGATTTAAGCAAAAAGCAAAAATCCCGGCTTAAAGCTGGGTTGCAAAACGAGGCCTAAGCTGGTGAAATCTCTATTTCTATCCTAATATAAGAAACTATCGCAAAATTTAAACAGCAACCATATGATGAACCACTTAAAATCTGTGCTTGAACAAGTATTTTCTCCATCGACAGACTCTACATGATTGCAATCATTAATCAACAGGCAATTCGAAAGAAGACCTACCACGAGTGACTGTTATTGAAGAAATTACTACGAACAAAAATCCCTAACCTACATTTGATTAGGGAAACAAAATCAAAGTGCGAATTCTCTAGCTATCTTCACTTTGATGTTGCATAAAGGGGGAAAAGGAGTCGGCCGAGTGAATTTGTCTTTTCTTGGACCCCAACAATGAAGATAAATAAAATCATTTCTTCAGTTTCTTTCCCGAATTTTCTCGGGGAACAATCGGAGCTTAAAGAAAAACGGGGAGACAGAAACTTACAGTTTTGTTCAGAAACCTAATAAAATCTTCCGAGCCGGATTATGGAGGGATAGGAAGGAAGAGAGAGAATCGCCAGTTAAAAAGAGCCATCGCATGGGAAAGTAACCTAGGCTCTTTTTCCCAATAACCAAGTTTTTAAACTGAATTAACCGAATAACAAAATTTAAATTTTATTTTTAATTTACGTAAAAATGTATTTGTTAAATATACTTTTTTTTACAAAATATATTTTTAAAATTATCAATTTTTCAACATAAAATATTAAAAAAAAACATTGTTAATAACAATATTTTCTTTATAAATATAATTTTACTCTAAAAATATTGTTGGTAAGAACGTTTGCACATATTTAAATAAAAAATAATTTTTCTAAAAATATTTTGATGGATTAACAAAAAACGATATTAGTAAACGCGTTTTCTTTGAAAAACCTTATGCCATTTGCTAATGCTTTTGAATATAGTTAGATATAAAAGTTTATCTCTATTTATCAAATAAAAAAATATAATGTATTTGTTTTTATTTAATTTTTGAATATATTTTTATAATTAAATTCATTTATTACGTAGAACTAGCCGAGTTTATTATAGTTTAAAAAAAATTAGATTGATTTGATACATGTAACTAAGTGATTGAATAATATTTATTTAAAAAAATT
>JAULJZ010038848.1:0-11200 GCA_032270985.1 Heliamphora pulchella
TGAGGATTAAGGACGAGGACATAGCGAAGACCGCCTTTCAGACTCGTTATGGTCACTACGAGTTTTTGGTTATGCCGTTTGGTCTGATGAACGCTCTAGCTACAATTATGGGTTGGACGAACCGTATCTTCCATCCTTATCTGGATAGTTTCGTGGTGGTATTCATGGATGACATTCTGATCTATTCACCTACAAGGCA
The DNA here is from genome assembly GCA_032270985.1 of Heliamphora pulchella. Taxonomy (NCBI): domain Eukaryota; kingdom Viridiplantae; phylum Streptophyta; class Magnoliopsida; order Ericales; family Sarraceniaceae; genus Heliamphora; species Heliamphora pulchella. The sequence continues at coordinate 200 of JAULJZ010038848.1, forward strand.
GATGCACGAGGAGCATATGCATGTTGTCTTGCAGCTTCTGAGAGAACATCGCTTGTATGCGAAGTTCGAGAAGTGCGAGTTCTGGTTGTCAGAGGTGAGAGTCCTTGGGCACGTGGTGTCGAAGGATGGGGTATCAGTGGACTCGTCGAAGACTGATGCTGTGACGGATTGGCAGCGATCAAAGAACGTTTTTGAGATCGACAATTTTCTGGGTTTAACGGGTTATTATCAGAGGTTTGTGCAGGACTTCTCTAGGCCTGCAGCACCGATGATGCGTTTTATGCGGAAGGAAGTTACGTTTGTGTGGAGCGAATCCTGTGAGTCAGCTTTCCAGGAGCTAAAGAGGAGATTGACCAGTGCACTAGTGTTGATTATTCCTGAATGGGGTTTAGGTTACACCGTGTACTGCGACACATCACATGAGGGTTTGGGTTGCGTTTTGATGTAGGAAGGTAAGGTTGTGGCTTATGGATCCCGACAATTGAAGACGCACGAGAGGAATTACCCAACACATGATCTGGAGTTGGTAGTCGTGGTCTTTGTCTTGAAAACATGGCATCACTATCTTTATGGTGAGCGTTTCGAGGTCTTCTCTGATCACAAGAGCCTAAAGTACTTGTTATCGCAGAAGGACTTGAATCTTCGCCAACGAAGATGGATGGAGTTGCTAAAGAACTATAACTTTGATTTATAGTACCATCCAAGCAAGGTAAATGTCGTAGCTGATGCGCTTAGCAGGAGATCTCATAGTTTGCTAGCTTCTGTGGCTATACAAGAATGGGATATGCTGGGAGATATTAGAGAGTTTGATCTGTGTCTCGGAGAGGCAGGGGCAGGTGCGACCTTATATTAAGTTGCTTCACAGCCCGCATTGGTTGCACGCGTGTTAGAGGTTCAGTGGACCGATCAGGAGACTTAGATGATACGGGACCGCATTGCTAGTGGGAATGACACAGCAGGATGAACGGCGACTTCAGATCAGAGTTTGAGGTTGTCAGGGCGACTGTTTGTGCAAGAGTTGTGCCGTGCTGAGGTGCTACATGAGTTTCAACATTTGCGTCTTGCAGTGCATCCAAGAGGCACGAAGATGTATCATGATTTGCGTCGTCTGTTCTGGTGGACTGGAATGAAGAGGGATGTGATCCGATTTGTTTCTCGATGCCTTACTTGTCAGCAAGTAAAGGTATAACACCAGAGACCAGCAGGATTGTTGCAGTTGTTGCCCATATCTGAGTGGAAGTGGGAGAATATCACGATGGATTTCGTATCAGGACTTCTTCTATCGCCGGCGGGACATGATGTTGTTTGGGTTGTGGTTGATAGGTTGACGAAGTCGGCGCACTTCCTCCCTATTCGAGTGAGAGATCCAGTGGACCGATTGAGCAGATTATACATCTGGGAGATAGTCCGATTACATGGAGTACCTATGACTAGCGTTTCTGATCGAGACCTGCGCTTTACATCGCGCTTTTGGCAGAGTCTTCAGGTGGCTTTGGGGACGAGCTTGACTTTTAGCACAGCTTTTCTCCCACAAACCGACGGTCAGTTTGAGAGGACCATTCAGATTTTGGGGGACATGTTAAGAGCTTGTGTGCTTGATTTTTGGGATTCTTGGGAGGATCATCTATCATTGGCAGAGTTTACATACAACAATATCAATCAGTCCAGTATTGGGATGGCACCATATAAAGCTCTATATGGTAGACCATGTAGATCGCCATTGTGTTGGACAGAGGTGGGTGAGACCACTATTTTGGGACCCGACCTAGTACGAGAGACGCCCGAGAAGATTGCAGTGATTCGTCAACATCTGATGATAGCACAGAGCCGCCAGAAGAGTTATGCGGATCAGAGGATGAGGCCGTTAGAGTTTGCAGTAGAGGATCGCGTGTTTTTGAAGGTCTCGCCACGTAGAGGGTTGATGAGATTTGGCCGTCGCGGGAAGCTATCACCACGTTTTATTGGACCCTTCGTGATCCTAAAAAGGATTGGGGTGGTAGCATACCGCCTAGCCTTGCCGCCTTAGTTAGCATCTGTGCACAATGTCTTTCACGTTTCGATGCTTCAGAGGTACGAGCGTGATCCTTCACATGTGTTAGATTAGGCTGAGCTGCGGGTTGATGAGGATGTCACATATGAGGAACGTCCTGTGAAGGTTCTCGACACGAAGGAGCACGTGTTGCGGGGGAGAACGATTGCTTATGTCAAAGTTCAGTTGCTTCATCACGGGGTTGAGCAAGCGACTTGGGAGCTTGAGTCTAGAATTCGTGCTAGATACCTAGACCTATTTACCTCGTGACCTTATAGAGAATTTCGGGGGCAAAATTCCTTAAAGGGGGGAGAGTTGTGGGACCCTGTATCACTTTATTTTTTATGTATATAAATGATGACATGTTTCCTTCATGCTATGTACATCATCGATACATGGTTTATGCTTTGGAGTTGTAGAACAACATGTATAGATGTGTTTTACACTTTCTCGAACCTTGTTTAGGCTTATTTGGTTGGCCTTCGATTAGAAAAATTAAGACCAAAACAGTAGGCTGTAGCACAGGGGTTCGGTCGACTGGACTGGTTTGTTCGGTTGACTGAATTATTTTTCTTGAGTTCGGTCGACTGAACTGCAGTCGACTAAACTGGGCAGTGGTGCACTTTTTGAGAAGCTTCAGTCGATTGAAATGCCTTTTTACCGAGTCTATAGTATTCCAGTGGGCTGGAACATTTGGAAAAAGCTTGTTTCTTCTTTTCCTCTGCCATCTCTCTACATATTTGACCCGACCAAACCTAGTTTTCGTCGATCAGCTTATGGATCCTTGTTATTCATGCTGCTAGCTTCGTGTTCGACTGATCAGATTCATGTTTCGACGTGGTTCGAATTTTGAGGCTTTGAGTTTCGACTCGCCGAGGTAGGATTCTAGATCCTACTGCTGTATTAAGGTGTTATATGTAATTTTATGCTTTTCTATCTGTAGAAAATGCATGAAATGTCATATTTATGTTTAAACCTTTATTTTTTGGGTAAAAGCATGTTTTTCACTTTCCTTAGTTTATTACATCGTATGACGTGTGATTTTATGATTTTCAAATGGTGTTCTTGAAAACGGAAAAAAATGATGCTTTTTCATAGAAATCTCGACAAATTATGTTTTGGAGGTTTGGAGCTCGACTTTGGGGTTGAGTTTCAGATTTTGAAACGTTTTGTAGAAAATAGAGAAAAATATTTTGAAAATATTTTGTTGGTCTCCATGTTGATGGATGGATCTGTATATACATGTATAATGTATATTTGTGAAATATTTTCGTAGTTAATCTACGGTTTGGTTTTTAGAAGATTACCTAGATGTACCGGGATGACGTGTATTTGATACGAGTTGCCCTCGGTGTAAGTCCAAAATCATGCGCAGCGTAGGTGCTCTGTACCTTCGGGTTAGTCCCCGTAAATTGAGTTGGTTGGGTGCTTTGTACCCTCGGCTGGCCGCCCGTAAATTAGGCTGTTCGTTATGGTGCTCCGTATAGAACTTGTCATTATCTAACAAGTCTTAAATGGCTGGGGTTTAGGGTAATGGACAGGAGTCTATAGTTGTTACCTTTGTCTGTGTGACAAAGTCGATACATAGGATCATATTCTTCTTCTTTTCCACGATGGTACATTCTGTGAGAAAATAATATTTTGATTATTGTTTTTTCCTTAACTGTAGTTGGCTATTTGCATTATTTGCAACACATGGTTTCAAGGATGAAAATGGGATTTATGCTAATAAAACCGTTTTGGGGAGATTTGTGTGGTCTGATGGAAAACTTGGGTTTTTCGATGGAAAACCTATTTTGGTTCTGTGGTTGAGTTAGCTCCCACTATATGATTGCATATCCTACCTGCTTTACAACTTTATAATCTGTTTCTATTGAGTTTCGGCTCACGGGTGAAATTTTTTGTAAAATCATTTTCAGGTGATGATGTGGATGAGGAGTAGCTCTGGTGGTGCCCGCGGTGGCAGAAGACTTTTATAGCTTTACTTTTTGGTATACTTGTTCCTAAAGGCAAGTTTTGTACGCCGTAAGGCGATATACTGTATGCATGTTGAAACTGTATGCCTTTGTTTATGAGAAATATCTTTTGTTGGGTATTCTATTAGTTTCAACAGGCAGTTTTGAATATGTGAAAACCTATTTTTTCACACACAAAAAACTTGTGTTTGTTGGATTTTCACGTGACCCCGGGTTTTAGGGCGTAATAACTTGGTATCAGAGCTTTAGGTTCAAATACCTAAGAGCCATGGGAAAAGGGTTTATCACCTGGTGAGGTTGACTGTGTATGCTTACTTACATGTGTTTAAACGTTGTTTTATAACATGCTGATAGCTTTCTGAGCATGATAGTTGTGTATATGTGGGTATGGAGGTTAAATTTTAGGATTGATGAGTCTTGCCATAGGGCGTTTGGAATAACAGATTTGGAAGCCAAGTTAGAAACGTGTTTAATCGACGTATTTTCTAGCAGGGAATCTGAATAGGTTATCCAAATTGATGAGTCTGTCTTGTTAGTTCTCCTCAGTATGTGAGACGTGTTTGCATGATCTTATGTGGCTATGTGATAGCATGATGATGTGTTTATGTTACGTAGTAACATGTTGTAGGAAAGCTTATCCTATTTATATTGCTTCCTATAGAATTATGTCCACGCGGGGAGTGCGGGGACGGGGCCGTGGCCGAGGACGTGCCTATGCTCAAGTTCCAGAGGAAGGAAACATTCCTACCCCACAGGAACAAGTGGGTGGTGCTGACATGGGAGGCGCCGATGTTGTTCAGGAGATATTGGCTACTATACGAGTGATGGCTGAAGCTACCAGGGCTAGTGTGAGCCATGAGGGAGTTTCAACAGTTGGATCCTCCATAGCAAGTCAAATTCCTCCCTTTCGCATGCTATGTACTTGACCCGAGTCTTCTGCCATTTTGGCGTAGACTTATCTACTAAGAAGATGGTGCCATTTTTCAAACATGATCTGTATGGCGCTTCTACCATGAAGCACATGCAAATCACTTTAGTTGACGACGTTTGAACCACTAAGTGGGGTACACCAACTGCCTCTCGCATTCTATATGCATCAGGAGACTTTTTCTCCTATTCGCATTGACCTTGATTCTCCCGCACCTCTATCTGCTAAGACAAACACTCTTGGTCCTTCCCATGCTCCTCCTCCTTCTTCCTCACATGCTCATGCTTCATCTGCTCCACCTGCCTCTTCATCTGCTCTTGTTTCGGTTGATTTGTCTGAGGTTGTTTCCTTAATTCAAGCTTTATCCTCTTCTTTGTCTTCATTTCAAACTAAGGTCGATCAAGACTTTTTTAATCTCAATCAAACTGTCTCTTCCTTATACAAAAAAGTTAAGCACCAGGATAAAACCAACCGTAGCCTTCGGCGTGATGTTGAGAATGCCCAGGATGTCGGGAGGGCCCTTTACAAAACCATGGATGACAACATTGTCTCCATAGTAAATTGCAACAAGGCAATCCTACACCAAGTCAGGAAGGAATATGACCAAGGTATTATCAGTGTTGTGCATACCAATTCTCATAAAGTTGAGAAACATCTTCAATGGCTCCATAAAGCTTGAAGCAAGCAGTTCAAGCCAAAGGAAACCATAGAAGAGAAAGCGGCTCACCTGAAGCGTGAATCAGATCTTACCTTGGCTGCCACCTTTGAAGCCATGGAAACAGTAGAAGCCAAAGATGAACGAGCTCGCTCATCTAAGGAACGAGCCTCCACAAGCAAACAGAAGGCTGAAGCGAAGAAGCAATTCAAAAGATTCATGGATGACCAGTGATTGACCCTTTTTTGACAATTCTAAAAGGGGAGAAAGTGGAGTGAAGGGGAGAGGTAGAGAGGGGAGTGGTAAATAAAGTAAGGAGAAGTACAAACATTACCAAACATTCAGCTTTTTTATATTGAAGGAGAAGTTGTAATAGTTTAAACATTTCTTGTTGTTACTTGTGTATGGTTTGGTTGAATGTTTTGGTTGAACGATTAAGTGGTTTAAACTCATTTCTTAGTTGAATGTTTGAATGGTTTAAACTCATTTTTTTACACTTATGGATGAATGCTTATATTTATGTGTTTGTGCATAGCCAATCCTGTTCATATTTATATGTGTCTGGATTTTGGAAAATCATTTTGCATATAATTGTTGTGATGCACAAATCTTTCTAAGTTTATGTTGTAAATCATCTGCAAAGTGTATTTTGCTCAGTTGGATGTATGCCTAGGCGTTATGAATGCATATTTTGTTTAAGGCATATTGATAAAGGAAGAACTCTTATTGAAAAATCTTTTTAAATATTTTCTAAAAAATGTTGGATGGTTGTAATCATCAAAAAAGGAGAGATTGTTAGTCCAAAGGGCTTTTTATATTGATTTTGATAATTTTTATAAATTTATTTTTTTAAAATAAATGGCTTTAAAAGGATAATATTTATATTTTCTAAAAAAGAAATGTTGACACATATTGAACAATTGAGTTGACACCTTTAGCCCAAAGAAATAACTTATCTTTCAAGAGGATTAAAACACCTAAGTATTCTTAAGAATATTTTGTGTTGAACCCAATCGATAATTGAGTCAAAACTTTAAGAAAAAGTATACTTAAAAATATTAAGTGTGTCAACCCTTTGAACAAAGGGTTTGATACCCTAACCGTTTGATAAAGATGCTTTCAAGTATAAAAATATTTGCGTCAACACAAATAAATTTTGCGTTAACACAAAAGACCCGAAGCACTCAGGACTCAAAATGAGTCAACACAAATTTACTATGTGTCGACACAAAAGTGGCTTCACACTTTTGGTATCCGAATCTTTGAGTCGACACAAATGCCAAATGAGTCAACACAAAAGAACCAAGACTACCTGTAGATTTTGGGTGTCGACACAAAATTGAAGATGAGTCGACACAAATATACCGAGAGTTCCTGTAGAATTTTAGTGTCAACACCAAGAAGAATTGTGTCGACACAAATGGTCCTGTCCTGGATGCTGAAGTTCAAATGAATCGACACAATACCTATTTGTGTCAACACCGTGGTGTTGGTGAGGAAGATTGTAGAAATTGTGTCGACACCTCAGAAGACTTGTGTCGACCCAATCACTTAAAGATCCTTGCCTTAGACATTTTTTGTCAACCCAAAAGCTTTTGTGTCGACACCTGCGACGCAGATTCAAATTCACGTCAGACTTCAACAGTTAGATTTTTGGCATTTAATGCCCCCACCTACCTCCAACATCATGAATGCTCAAGAGCTTATATAAGGAGTTACTTATCAGCATTTAATCTCTCTAAAGATTTACAATCACTGTTCTATTACTTGATTGAAACTCAAAATTGTCAAGCTCTCATTTATTGCTGAACTCTGGCTCTTGTTCCTCATCTCTCTTTACCTCATCACTGTTCTATTGTCAATTCTTCTTGTTGACACCAAGAATAATTGTGTTGACACAAATGGTCCTGTCCCAGATGCTGAAGTTCAAATGAATCGACACAATATCCATTTCTGTCGACACCGTGGTGTTGGTGAGGAAAATTGCAAAAATTGTGTCGACACCTCAGAAGACTTGTGTCGGCCCAATCACTTGAATATCCTTACCCTAGACATTTTGTATCGGCCCAAAAGCTTTTGTGTCGACACTTGCGACGCAGATTCAAATTTGCGACAGACTTCAACGGTTGAATTTTTGACATTTAATGCTCTCGCATACCTCTAACGGTCATGAATGCTCAAGTGCTTATATAAGGAGTTACTTATCAGCATTTAATCTCTCTGGAGACTTACAATCACTATTCTATCGCTTGATTCAAAATCAAAATCCTCAAACTCTCATTTATTGATGAACTCCAATTCTTGTTCCTTATCTCTCTTTACCTCCTCTTTTATTGTCAATTAATTTCTATAAATAGAGTGAGTGTTTCTCATTTAATTCTTTCATTTATTGTGTTCAATGATGAGTCACCCTTTATCCTTTGAGTGAGTGAGTAAATCTCATCAAAAATGAGTTTAAGAGTGATTAGAAGAAAACAGGAGATTGTTTTCATAGGATCTTTTTAAAGCTGTTATAGGTTTTTGAATGTGCCCGTAAATATTCGTTTGCTCGAGCAAAGCCGTGAGATTGTAAGGCTTTGAATGCGCCCGTGAAGAATTCTACATAGTGAAAATTTTGAAAGAAAAACTTGAGGAGTGGACGTAGGCTTGGAAGAAGCCGAACCACTATAAATCCTTGGTGTCCGCTTCATTCTCTTTATCCCTAATCTCTTTAATATTTGCATTGCTTTAATCTTTGATTAGTTTTCTATATTTCTTTGTTAGATTAAAAGCTTTTCGAAAAGATTTTAAAAATTGTTATTAATTTTTTTGGACCCAATTCACCCCCCCTCTTGGGTTGCCTAGAACTAAGATAACCTACATACTATTCTTGGGCAGCCCAGAATTAAATCCATTCATCTCTGTTTGACATTAGCACAATCTGAACCAGCTAGTAGGACTGCATTTCATCAACATAAACTTTCTCATCAAAAAGCTGAGGAAGGGTAATGCCATCTAGCACATGGCTAAACCCATACGGTCGTACTAGATAATCTAACGGCCAGTCATCATCCTTATTATGCTCTTCCTCCTCCTGGTTGTTGGCTTGAATTTCCATTTGGTACCCTTCCCAAGCATCGTCACTCCACTCTTCCATCATATCCCAACCATTTCCAGCCATTATCAGTGAGTAAGCCAACTGATCCTCAACAGTTGAAACACTTGGGCGTGGTAGATACGCTGAGCAGATATACCGACTAGGGTCCCCTGACTGCCCTAGATACATACAGTTCACCCTGGCCTATTTAGCATGATTTGACAGTGGATTAGTTGTAATGCTTGGTTTTTGAGTAGTAGATGGCGGTGGAATAACCTTGTTGTCAATGAAATCCTGGATCTCAGGACGTAACCTCATGCATTTGTTGGTCAGATGCCCATGACCCTGATGATAAGCATAACACTGGGAGGCATTGTATCTCAGAAGTAATTGATCATGTGTAGGCATAGGATCCAAAAGCTTGATATGCCCCTACTCGACAAGTCAATTCAGGACTGTGGACAACAGAATATTAAGAGGATTAAAGACTCTTCTTGGCCATTGTTGAAATTGCTGGGCGGAGGATGAGGGGTTTACTTGTCTGGCATGGGAATTCAGCAAGTTAACTTCATTGGAGCGGGAAATGAAGTTAGTGGTAGGGGTAGACAGGTTCTGATTGTTGTTGGGGAAAACCTCCTCAGTTTCTGACAAGGTTCAAACTTCTCAATGTCCCCAGACTGGATTACATCTTCGATTTGAATCCCAGCATCGAACAACTGCTTAAAAGTGGAGAGCGAATGTGTGATCAGATAGTGTTTCAGAGGGGATTGCAAATTCTTTACCACAATTCTTACCTGTTCCTTTTTCGTCGGCCAGGTTTGTCATCTTGGTTGCTTTTCCTCTCTATCGGGTCAGGAAGTCCACAAATGACTCCCGACCTTCTTGTTAGGTGATTTTTAGCTCCTGAGTGGTTACATCCAGCTGGACATTGTAACTGTACTGGCTGATGAATGGTGTGGCTATATCTTCCCATGTTCTGGTCTTAGGAACATCAAAGGAAAGGAACCACTTCTGGGCTGCCCTAAAAGAGAGCGGTGGAACAGTTGAGCCTTCAATTTGTCATCGATCCCCATGGGAGAAAGGGTACCGATGTACATTCTCAAATGGATTCTAGGATCACCGGTACCATCGAACTTCTCCATTTCAGGCATTTAGAACTTCTCCAATAGCTTAACATTTGGGAACAAACATAGCCCCTACGTCCAGCATGTACTCCTCGACCCATTTTTCCTTCCTAAGAACTTTTTCCACCCGGCCAATCTTCTCTGCCAGTGTGAACTCCCTAGATTGAGCGGTATGCTCTTCTTCCACCAGAATCTTTCAAGTGACCCGAGGTGGGGGAACAATATGTGGCCCATCATTGCCTTGGTGATCATTCCAAAAATCTTCTCCATTTCCATTCGTTTCATCTTGTGGCTCATTTACCCCCAACAAATGGGCCTAAATTGCCCGAATCTGTGCTTAGCACTGGTTCTAAGCCTGGGTTTGCTGCTCTACGGATCTCTGTTTATCAGTAATTGCCCTCATTAGGGCTGTTAGATTCACCTCATTCCCAGCCATCTTAAACTGTTCTGTTGTCTATTTTGAAACTCTATAAAGTCTTCTGGTTCCTGATCTAGCCCAAACACATGCTGTCTGTGACCTTTTTGGCTTAATGGTCTAAACCCAAAGCAAAACCTAGATTCAAAAAGCAAAATTACCAGTATCAGACACTTCTCAGAAAGGATCATGATAACAGATTGCTGACACTCTAGATACCAAAAATGGCTAACCATGAGCAGATATACAAAAACATGCCCCTGTTGGGCTCATACTAGCAGCATAATGACTAAACACCCGAGAACCAAGGAACGCTAAGGAGGGGATCAAGAAGACTCCAGTAGGAAGGTTTCATCCAAAGAAACTACAGGAAGAAACGGGCAGCACTCCGGCAAGAAAAGTATCCCTAAGCCAAAGAGACCGGTATAACCTAAAATTCTAGGAAAAACAACCAACTCTCCGGTAAGCAAAACAACTTTAACTCACTCGAGTCTCAAAAACAAGATCCTAGATAGGGGTTCGGAGAAAACAAGCCTAAACAAAATGAGGGGTAAAGAATTGATAGCCCGAGAAGAACTTGAAAGAGAGAAAATCTATCATAAAAGCTTTGAACCAAAACACGAGCATGACCCCGAGAAGAAAACCAATGGCATGAAAGCCAAACAAGGCGAAGAATAAAACACGGGTAAAAACCTGAAGGAAAAACTAACAACAAAGGACAACAGAAAATTCAGACCAAACCCGGAGAAAGGGACCTAGCCTAATCCGAACAAACACACAAAAAGAAAACCAAACAAA
>JAULJZ010038859.1:0-14655 GCA_032270985.1 Heliamphora pulchella
ATATGAAATCACGAATGCAAAATCATCTCAAATGTTTCTCATTAATATGCCAGGGATCTAGAATAAAATACATAAAAGGCATAACTTTTCAGTATATATTCCCAAAATCAAGAAGAATGCTACCGGAACAAATATGGTAGCCCCAAACAGATATGAAGAACGAAAAATAAGAGATTTACCACATTAGTAAATCACAGTGAATCAAATTCTATCAGAGAACCGATGATAAGTGAGATCCAAGAACCAGATCAATCAGAGAACCAATAATATTTGAGATCCAAGCACCAGATTGAAAGAGAACCAAGGCTTGACCGTGCACTATTGGCTAGGGTTCGCGCACCAGGCGCAATTGTTGGCTAAGGTTTAGTCGAGTACCAGATGGCACACACTTGGTCAAGCACGCTTGGTTGGAGGCTAGGGTTCGCGCACCAGGCGCAATCGTTAGTTAGGGGTTGGTCGAGCCTAGATGATCTCGCCCCAATTGCCGATAGGAAAGGGGAATGACAGAGGTTCGTTGACTAGGGATATGGTTTCATTTTCCAATGGTTGTCGGCGAAGAGTGTCGCCGGAGAAGTCGGCGACGGTATTGTTGGGACAAACTGTTAAGATCTTAAGATTATGTCTATGATTTTAAGCAAAAATCATCAGGACGGGCAAACGCTGAGATTTACTTCAGATTAAAAATTTTGATATCGAACAATCAAAAATAAAACCTGATAATACTCCTAAAGTATTTTTTAGGATTATACCTATCGAAATCTGGTTTGATGATTTCGGCTGCTGCAACAATTTTTAGTCAACAATCCACCGCGGTTTTTGACTTATAGTCAAATCTCCAACACAAGTCTTCTGTTGTATTCCCGAATGTTAGAACACGAATAAAGTGTGGGTTTTAATCTATCGTGATCTTTAAAATCTGTCAGTCACATGTTTTTTGGATTCACAAGACGTGGAAACCTTAGTACTGATTTTTTGATCAACTGGAGATTATGTTTTATGACCGCATATAAATAGGTTACAGTAGAGATCTGTGGAGTAAATAAGACGTTGGCTTTTAATGTAATTATAAAATCCTACCTCAACCCAAAAGTAATTTTATAAAAATATAAATTACAATTTATTCTACTAAAGAATTATAATTGCACTCCTAACCTTATTCTCAAAACCGAAGTATTCAAGCTCCTACTATTAAATACTTATTTATTCTCCCCACGTTGAGATTACAGATACCTGCCGATTAAATTAAATTATTGACATTTATATTTAATCGGCTTCTTTGAAAATTTCTTAAGACCTTTCGCTTAACTTACTTGAATGTCGGATTATAAAATCTACCTCCAGGGTTTTGCTCGGTCAAAACTTATAATCTTTCTTATGGGGTTATCATCAATCCCGATTTTTTGGGCTGTGAATTCCGTCAATAATTAATATTCGCCATATAATTAATATCGTTATCCAACTAACCGAGATTGTTGACTCATAAAAGATTACACCGTCTAATGAATCAAAAACAACGAATATTAAATATACGTGAATAATAATTATTTTGGGATTAAAAGTATAAGCACTCATATTAACCATAGGGTGTGAATTAATTTATAAAGTCAGTATAAAATTAATTACTCTAACTTGGTCATGTTCAATATACACAAAGTGCACTAGTACGATAAGTCAGAACAATTGTCGAAACAACTACCTTTTTCCTTAATCAAGACAGATCTACTAAAATATTGTGCTACAGTTGTACCAATAGTTTGTCCAATTTCATCTAAGACTGTGAACCAAAATTTGTATTCTACAAGAACCTTTAATCTGATATTCTATATGTAAGTCGAACTCTATATACCAGATTAAATACAATATAGAATAAAAAATATCCATGCACGACATTAAATAAATAATAAAACGCATACATTACTTATTAAGATTCTCATAAAATGAAAAAACTAATTTTTTTAAGAAATAAAATTAAATACTAATACCAAAATCATGATTTTTATACAACCCTAATAATTTTTCACTTATACTCAAAATCATACTGTTACACATCTTACTCCCATGCTCTCTACACGACTGTCAAAAATCTTAACTGGTATGCTATTTGTAAAAGGATCTGCAAGGTTGTTTACCGATGCAATCTTGGTCACGGTTACATCACCTCTCTGTACGATCACTCATATCAGTTGATATTTACGCTCGATGTGTTCCACCTTCCAAAGTAAACACATATCCCATGGTAAATTTTTGAGAATTCTTATCTGATTGAAAATCCGAATTTATGTACCCCAAAGGTATTAGACTGTCTGCCTGATAAAACAACATATAATCCCTAGTCTTTTTCAGATACTTGATTATATGTTTTATTGCTGTCCAATGCTCCTGCCCTAGATTAGACTGAAATCTTATAACCATACCAACGGCAAAATAGATGTCGGGTCTAATGCAAAACATAGCATACATGAGGCTTTTTACTGTCGAAGTATAAGAAATCGCCTTCATATTCTCTATCTCAACAGCTGTCTTAGAACACTGATCATTGGATGGAGTGATTTCTGCATACTAAAATGAGTAAGAATGGTATCGATATAAGTAGCTTGTGATAAGCCCAACACCCTCTATTTTTGATCTCGCATAAGCTTGATCTCAAGGATGTGACTGGTTTCTCCTAAGTCTTTTATATTGAACTGGCCGGATAACCATACCTTCACCGAAGATAACACCCCCACATCGTTTCCAATGAGCAAGATATGATCCACGTAAAGTATTAGAAACACCACCACGCTTCCATCACGCTTCTTGTACACACAAGACTCATCAGGGCTTTGATCAAAACTATAAGACATAATGGTTTGATCAAACCGAGTGTTCCAAGACCTAGATGCTTGCTTAAGTCCATAAATGGATCTCTTAAGCTTGCACAGCATGTGCTCTTGGCCATTTGCTATAAAACTGTCTAGTTGCATCATATAGATGTACTCGTCAAGACTTCCGTTAAGGAAAGTTATCTTAACGTTCATTTGTCAAATTTCGTAATCGAAATAAGCTGCAATGAATAAAAGAATCCGGATAGACTTAAGCATGGCTACCAGCAAAAAGGTCTCCTCATAATCGATCCCTTCTTTCTAAGTAAACCCTTTTGCAACAAGACTAGTTTTGAAGGTTTCCACCTTCCCGTCTGCTCCTCTCTTCCTTTTATATATCTACTTACATCCGATGGGTTTTATCCTTTTCAGTGGTTTTACAAGTTCCCAGACCTGATTAGAGTACATAGACTCCATCTCTGAATCCATAGTCCTTTGCCATAATTCTGCATCTTTATCTTGGAGTGCTTCGTTGTAGTTACAGGGTTCAGTATTCAGTTCTTCCGCGATCCTGTCAAAAGACTCTCCCAAGAACATATACCGATCGAGTTGACAAACAAGTCTCCCACTACGACGAGGCACTTCCTGCATCTATGTACTAGTAATGACACGCTGTGCTGATTATGAACCCTGTGCACCATCATCCACATGCTCTTCTAGTTGTAAAACTAACATGTTAGTGGTAACACCCTAATCTGGTTCAGGATCGACACGTGTCCCGATAATCCTCCCACTACGATGATGTAATGGGATATCGATGACACTTTCCCATGGCGCTTCTCCTGTACTACTGGTATTTTCTCTCAGCTCTTCCAAAACATTTCTACTTTTGCGCTTGTGGTTCATTACATAATCCTCTTTCAAGAATTGGCCATTAGTACTGACAATGACCTTCTGATCCTTAGGATTATAAAATAAACCACCCTTCATTCCCCTGAGATATCCAACAAAGAAACAGAATTCGTTATCAGTTCTAACTTATCCGTGTTCCTTTTCAGCACATGTGCTGGATACTCCTAATTTCGAATATGTCTCAGACTAGGCTTACGGGGACGGCATCCACAATTTTTTAGAAGTAGAAAGTACTGACTTAGAAGGTACCAAGTTCAGAATATAAGCTGTTGTCTCTAATGAAAATCCCCAAAATGAATCGGGTAAGTCCGAATAACTTATCATTGACCTCACCATCTCCATAAGAGTCTTATTCATTCTTTCTGCTACACCATTCTATTGTGTAATACTCAATGCAGTCAACTGGGATATAATCCTCTCCTCTTACAAATAATCCCTAAATTCTCTAAAGAGGTACTCACCACCACAGTTATACTGTACTGTCTTGATACATTTTTCCAGACCCTTCTCCACTTTCGCCTTAAATACTTTGAATTTCTCAAAACATTCAGACTTACAGTCGATCAAATAAATGTATCCAGATCTTGAGTAATCGACAATAAAAATGACAAAATACTTAAAGTCTCCTCTAGCCCAGATTCTCGTAGGTCCACATAAGTCAGAATGAACCAGTTCCAATGATTCTTTAGCTTTATGGACTTTAACCGAAAACAGCTTCCTGGTCATTTTACCCTCCAAACAGGATTCACAAACTGGAAGTGCCTTCATTTCCAATGAACTTAAAGGTTCATCTTCAACCAGTCTATTTATCTTTTTCAAATTAATATGACCTATGCGTAATTGCCAACGATATGTTTAGTTCATTAAAGAAGGTTCCTTTCTCTTAAAATAGTGAATTAGATGTATTATTCAATTCATTCACTTGCAGTGTAGGGGAGATACAAGTAATAACATAAAGATCATCTGCCAACGTACTAGAATAGATAAACCGTATATTATCCTTAATAACTACAGAGTTATTAAAATAAACCCAATATCTATCTTTAACCAATCTAGAAAACGAAACTATTTTTTTTTTATAGAAAGTACATAAAGACAATCTCTAAATATTAAAACCCTATCTACTAAAACTGAGAGTGATATCTCTCACTGCAACTATTTCCACCATTGTATTATTGTCCATGTGCAGGTAAATCTCTCAATCACTAAGCTGTCTGGTTTTCTAGAACCTCTGCAATGAATTGCTGACATGATTAGTGGCTCCCATATTTACACACCAGATAGCGATAGATAACATCGCTAAACATGTTTCTACAACTAGTGAACAGAAATTATCTTTTTTTTTTCTGTTTGCCAAGATAAACTGTACATTGCTTCTTCTAGTGCCCTGTCTAGTTGTAGTGAAAACACTTGCCTACCGACTTTTTCACACCAACTTTAGGCCCTTTAGCTGCCTTTACACTTGTGCCTCCCTGTTTCTGAACTTTTTTCTTCTTCTTGCCTTTCAGCTTAGATGAAGAACCCTTTTCAGCTACAAGCACATTTCTTGGCTTCCTAAGAACTCCCTTAGCTGCTTGAAATTCTTTAAGTAGCTCTGTCAGGGAAAAACTGAGTTTGTTTAATTGTGTAATTAAGGCAAAATTGCTTTAAGCTATCAGATAGCCACTGGAGTATGATATCGACCTGGGTTTCCCTGTCAATCTCAGCTCCAAGAATCTCTAATTCATTCAGAAGACTAATCATCTTCAGAATATGATCCCTAACTGGGTTGCCTTCAACCATGTTTATGTTCATTAAAGACTTCATGGCCACTGCCTAGCGGCACGATTTTGATCCCCAATCACCTCTTTGATGCTGATGTTGCAATACATTTGACATGGAAGCCACAATGTAACAACGAGCCATCTGATCAGCCTTCTGTCACTTCTGATAAGCCCGAGTTTTCTCATCAATCGCCCCGTCATTAGGTACTGGTGAACAAATCTCAGATAATACGAACTTATAGTCCTCGGCTGTTAAAATGATATCCAGATTCCTTTTCCCGTCAACATAATTTGGACCCATAACTTTGTTTTTTTTAGTACAGTTGCGAGTGGATTAAAAACTATTTTATCCTGAGAAGTACATAGTTAAAAATCATTAATTATGATGAGTAAAATTTTAAATTTTATTTTAAAATTGGTTCTCTCTACCATTTAAAAAACAAATTGCTAGCAGCCTGGTACACCATGAATAGCATGCATCGATGGAAAGGACGCCTACTATTCATCATTTGTTCAGAGAGGCCAATTCCTATTAAATTTACTATTTAGGCAATAAACATAACCAAATAAAATTAAATAACTAACGTAATTTCGGTCCTATAAATAATAGCAGTGACTCAGATGGAGAGGATACTATTATTTATAGTTAAGTGTAAACCATCACTTAATCCCGAATCAATCGTTTCGTAATGAACCCTTCAAATGTAGAAGAGATTCACACTAACAATTATTTAGAATTATCCCTAAAGAAGGTTTGTACTGGTGATTCCGTTATTAATTTTGTCCGATGGGGAGGAAGGCCCTAATGCCAATACACAAAATTAATTAGATTACCTACGAACTAGTGGTGGAGACCGCGAGATTTATCTGTGAATAAATTCTCTCACCCACTTAGTTTTTAAAATATTTTTTGAGGGTTATAAAAACTATTTGATTAAAATAAATTTATAATTTTTGAAAACCACACGTTACAAAAGATTCCGGTTTTTAAACCATCTTTACGTGTTTTTATATGTAGTAAATAAAATTTTCAAATTCTATTTATTTAAAAATTAATTTTAAATAAAAATTAAGAATTTAATTTTATTTTCTATTACACATATTTCAAAAAAAATAATTTATTAAAATTAAACTCCTTTTAATTAATTCAAAAAATTCAAAATTAACTGTCACGTTTTTTTAAGATATCTGATTTTTAAAAAAAAATAATCTTTAAACGTGTTTTTATGTAACAAACAAAATTCCAAAGTTTTCTTTTAAAAAACATTAATTTAATTAAAGAAAATTTTATTTTATTTTTTCGTTACAAAAAAAAATTAATTTTGAATTAACAAAATTAATTAAAACTGAACAATAATAAATAAACCGAAATAAAAATATCCAATCATTTAATTAAATAAATAAATAAATACATTAAATTTCGGCTTTCATGGTTTATCTAAAACTCTTTAGTCAAAGAGTTTCTGTTCATCTAAAAAACCTGTAATCTTGTTAGAATTAGGATTCTACGCTTCTATTCCTGTCAGAATACTGCAGCCAACCAGAAACCCTGTAACACTTAGCTTCTGCAAACCACAGTCCTCGTAAAACATTGCCGCCGCTGCCGCTGCCTGGCCAAGGCCCTACCGCTACCCCACCACGCCCACAACGCGCCGCTTCTAATCTTCACAGTTTGGTCTTGATTTGTATTTCACGTGGCTTCATAATTCTAGCTGCGTTGGCCTTATCTTCATTGGACGGAATGGCATGATATTTGTTTGACTTGATAATTCATTCATGAATGGTTTTTTTTTCTAGTGATAATCCTTGTGAGCAACCAACTTGTGACAATCCTGTGATAATCCCATGCTGTAAGAACTCACGAACATTCCAAAAAGCATGAATAACGGATCACATGAAATAATGCCACATTTGGAATTGTCGCAGGTTATTCTTCATGTGTTCTTCGTCGTTCTTCGTCTTTCGAATTTCCGATTACATAGAAATTTAAAAAACAAGAACTCTAAATTGAAAAACAATTATTTTTACATTGATCATATGCTTCCTAGGAGTTCAGAATCAATCAATCTACCACGATCATTCCTCGTTATTAAAAAAAAATATTTAATAATCAATAAACTTTATGTAATCAAACATACAAAATTAACCATTAAAAGTCAATATTAGATTGCCTGCAAAACAGAGTTAGCAGAATCCAAATCTACCCGAATTCATGATTAAATCATACATAATCAAAGACGGCTCTAATACGCAAAGTGTCAAGATCCTAAGATTATGTCTATGATTTTAAGCAAAAATCATCCAGACGGGCAAACGCCAAAATTGACTCTAGATTAAAACTTTTGATATCGAACAATCAAAAATAAAATCCAGTAATACTCCCAAAATTAGTTTTAGGATTATACTTTTCAAAATCCGATTGAATGATTTCGGTTACTGCAACAATTTTTAGTTAACAATCCATCGCGATTTTTGACTTCTAGTCAAATCTCCAACACAAATCTTCTATTGTATTCCCAAATACTAGAACGTGAATAAAGTGTGGACTTTAATCTATCGTGATCTTTAAAACCTGTCTAATCACCCGCTCTTTGGATTCACAAGCTGCGTAAATCCTAGAACTGATTTTTTAATCAACTTGCGACTAGATTTTATAACCGCATATAAATAGACTATAGTAGAGACCTGTGAAATAAATAAAACATGAGTTTTTAATGTAATTATGAAATCCTACCTCAACCTAGAAGTAATTTCATAAAAACATAAATTATAATTCATTCCACTAAAGAATTATAATTGCACTCTCAGCCTTATTCTCAAAATTGAAGTATTCGAGTTCCTATTATTAAATGCATTATTCTTCCCACATTAAAATTACAGATACACGTCGATTAAATTAAATTACTACAATTTATAAAGTCAATATAAAATTAATTACCTTAACTTGGTCATGTTCCATACACACAAAGTGTACTAGCACAATGAGTCGGAACAATTGTCGAAACAATTACTGTTCCCTGTAATCAAGACAGATCTACTAAAATATTGTGCTACAATTGTACCGATGGTTTGTCCAATTCCATCTAAGATTGTAAACTAAAAACTTATATTCTACAAGAATCTTTAATCTGGTCTTCTTTATGTAAGTTGAACTTTACACACCCGATTAAATACTATGTAGAATAAAAGACATCCAAGCACGACATTAAATAAATAATGAAACGCATACATTGCTCATTAAGATTCTCATAAAATGGAGAAACTAATTTTATTAAGAAATAACATAAAATACCAAAATCAAAATCAAAATCAAAATCATAGTTTTTAGTAGACAACCCTAACAAGTATGTCGCCGGAGAAGGATTTTATAGGCTAACGCCGAGAGGGGTTTCGTTGGCTAGGTTTTTCTTTTTCTTTTTTTTTTCTCTTTTGATTAAGGATTCGGCTTTGATATAAAAAAAAATAAAAGAATTCATTAGTCATCTTTTTATATTAATGGAGTAGTGTTACAAAATGAATGAAAAATTTGCAATATAAGAAAGAAATAAGTCAATGATCACACCATAAATTAACAGCCAAATCCAGAAATTAAGATCAATTGGTATCACACTAGATTACTTACTGGATGATCTTAGCTGAGGAGAAACATTATATATGATTTTAGAAAGTTGAGAAATTCAATGCAGTTGACCTATTTGATTTGAGTAGTTTTTGCTTTATGAAACCAAATTTTATCTGGCTTATAGTAGAGGCATTATTCATTATCATCCAAGAATTATCTGTCTTTTGAATTTGTCATGTGCTGCACAACAAAGTTCATGGGGGGTGTTACCAATAGAATTTAAATCAGTCGCCTGCACCGAGTGGAGATATTTTGCCGGGGGGCAAGGTAAAATTATTTAGATCTCTAAAGGGCTAAGGTAAAATTGTTTAGATCTCAAAAGGGCTAAGGTAAAATTATTAAGATTTTGGAGGAAACAAAATCATACCTTCTTTTGTTTATACCAAAAATTGTGGGGCTACTGAGAATTTGCTGATGTTTGGGGGGCTGTGGCCCCCACCTACAACCCACTGTGGCCCCCACTGCCTGCTCCCAACATTCAAATGGTGAAAATTTCACATACTAGAACAGTAGAACATATGTAAAGGTTAGTTTTTTTTCACATGCTTTATTGTACTCTAATTTTTCTGCTTTCACTTTGTCAAAATTTCAGTGCCTTTCACTACTTCTGTGGCTGGAAGAACGCTATGAAACTGTATATATTCGTCATCCTGGTTTTCAGAAAGGAGCTAAACCGCTTTTGGTGCTTGATAATCCATTTCCAATGGAACTACCAGAAAATCTATTTGGTGAGAAATGGGCTTTTGTCCAGTTACCCTTTTCAGGTACATCCATATAAAATGAAATTCACAGTTGTAAGTTTTCCTAGTTATTCGTTTACATGCAAATTCAAAGCCGAGTACTATGTTTACTTAAAGCTAATTCACAACAAGAAATGAGTTTGCCAATTCTCATTAGGCTTTAGTTGAAGTATTCATATTAAGTCTTAATTACTTCAGCAGTTACTACACTGCCGCCAAATTTTGCTCAAGTTACAGTTCTCATTCATCTTGGGAATCAATGTCATTATTTGCATTTTTCTACCGTGAACTAATTTTAGTTTCTTGTTTCAGTTATTCAGCAGGAGGCCTCCTCCTTAGAGACAAGATACGTCTTTGGTGCAAGTATAGATTTGGATCTTTTGGGGATTGACATTGATGGCAAGACATTGATTCCTGGATTGGCTGTTGCATCTTCACGGGCTAAACCATTAGCAGGTATGCATGTTTCCCTTTGGATATCTTCATATCACGTCTAAATTTCAGCAATGTTATAACCTGTTTCTTGCATTTCCTTCACTAAATACATTTCTAATCAGTGTTTTTCTGAATACATCGCTCACATGTTCTTCCCCTAATCTCGAACTCCAGATGTTATCATATTTCCTAATACGAAAATGAAATGAAACAAGTAGATATTGTTGGCTCAACACAAAAGCTCTGACACCACTCAAAGTGCCAGCGGCCGATATTGGACAATATTATCCACTTCGAGCTGGGCCCGCACATCTTTAAATAGTGTTGTACAGTAGAAGTCCACATCTCCCACTTATAAGGAACTAGGCATGCACTTAACTAAGCAATGGGGACATGGTACTTTTATCTCAGTTATCCATCTTGGATCAAACCTTCAGGAGCCTTGACTCCTGGATCTGAGTTACCAAAATCAACATATGGTCGCACATTTGGGGACGATGGACATTCGAGCTGTTGAGCCCGCTACTCAATCTCGTCACTCTGCCATGCTCAACCTGGTATAGCTTGAAATCCTTTCACTGAGGTGCTCACTTCCCTCACCTCAGGTGCCCCACCACCCCTCCTTCAATGCACTGTTGGAAGATCGATGTCACAAGCCAGCACCACCCATCTGGAAATGCCTCCCCTCCCCTCCTGCACGTGCTGAACCGAAATATCATCGTCACATGCAACCTTTGTTCATCCAATATTCAAATCTCATCAAAATCCATGAAGAATTACCCTATCGGCACCCACATCACTCTGCTAACCCTGCTGGTCTGGATTGTCTATTTTGGCTTCAATGCCACATATTGAAACTATCAAAATGAAAGAATTGATGACAATAACTATAAGCATCCAAAAAATCCTCTTTTTTGTATGGAATGCACCCATATTCCATCATTAGGGGACCTATTCATTATAATTTTCCTTGGTAATATTAGTTGATGCTATTCAAACTACTCTTTTCTTATCCATGCCAGCATTTTGTGTAGAAGTTATTATGTCAGCAATAGCGTCCTTACCCATGATGAACTAAAATTATTGTTGCCTCCCAATTTTGCTTTAGTTATACGAATTTTCGATATTCCTTTTTATTTCTTATCAAACAAGTGGCACTAATAACTATAGGCTACAGCTCTAACTCGATTGTTTCTTAATCATTGTTGTACCTCACAAGTCATATTAATTGGTTGACCGCTCTCGATCGTTAACTAACAGAGCATTACAAATATTAGGCATCTTGCCCGATCGAAGCAAGCAAGAGATAGAGAAATCGTTGCCCATAGGTGTGAATTGGGAAAGCACCGTGGAAATACATGCCACTCAACCAAAGAAATATAAGGAACATTTGAATTTGTTGCCAGGTATTTAACCAAGTAGGATCGTTTAGTTCCTATAAAACCTTTGTTTTTTAATGATCTAATTTTCCTGGAAGATAACAAAGTGTGATTTCAACTCCCGTCCATGTATAATCTATAGCTCAGTTGGTAGAGTTCCGCTCTTGCAATTAGGTCGTGTGATTACGGGTTCGATGTCTAATTGACCAAGCAATAATAATATCATGTTGTCAATAACAAATATAAAAAATTTATGAAATTATGAAAAATAGAAAAAAGAGCCCCATTTGCTTAGCTACAGGATCCCCCATCAAGAGATAGCGCCGGGAGTGCTATAAACCTCTCGAATGCACCCCTCTCTTTCAAAAGGATTCGTGGCATCTCAAGCCCTAGTAAGGTTCTTCGCACCAAATTTGATGTCTTATTAAGGGAAAAACGAAGTAAGAACATGCTATTAAAGACGTCGCAATACCTAAATTTCGTCCAATTCAACCAAGTCACCATGAATAGGACTCCATCCATAACATAATCAACAAATTCAAGATGCACTCCTACAAGTAAAGGAAGGATCTCTACTTTATGGAAACAATATTATCTTAGGTGCCATTATTCCTACTTCTGCAAAGCTTTCTTTTCCATTGACCCACACACCTTACAAACACGTTGTACAATGACGATCCACAACTCACGCTTGTGAGGCACTTGATACACAATTCATTAAGCAATGTGGGATTTGGTACTTTCACTTCACCTCATCCATTATAGCCCAAGCCTCTCGACTTTTGGCTCTTGGATGTGGAATGCCACAATTTACATATGGGCACCATCCCAATAGTTTTACTTATTGAACAGTCTTAGGTACACCTGAACTCCAAAAATTAGCTATTGAGGTAAGTTCCCTCGCGCTTATATATTGCCCATTACTTTTGTACTCAAGCGATGTGGGACTTTATTCACACTCCTTTCATGCGCAATGTGTTCACTTAGGCAGCTGCCGCATCCAGGTAAAGGACACGCGCCCTACTCATCCCTCTTACTCCAGTTCTAATACCATGTTACACGATCTTAGGTAGAACTCAACTCCAAGAACTCGTATTGAGGTGAGAATGCTCTCACATGTGTAGACTATACATTACTTTTGTACTCAGATGATTTGAGATTTTGCTTCACACTATCCTCTCTTCCCCCTAAAAAAAAATTGTTTTCTCTTTTTACTTTTATTCTTCTACGTGAGCCAAACCTGAAAAAAATTGGTTTGGCTCATATAGTTCAATGCAATGTAGTTCGACCGAATAAAGGTTTGAGCACACGATTGATCAAAATACTCAAATGTCTTGAAGTCACATCGATAAACTTAAATCCTTGCTACCCTCGAGTGATGTGATCCTTGTTCAAATTTACATTACCCAAGAGGGTTTCGCTAGGAAAGAGGCTTGATGGTCCTCCTGTCCAGTAAAGCTTGGGGTTTCCTGAACGCTTCATAGATGCCACAGACCTATCATGCTACGATCAAAATGAATAGCGTGAAAGGCTTTGGCAACCAGTATCTCCCAAGTGCTTGGAAGGTTGCATTTTAAGAGAAGCAAAATACTCTATCAAATGCCCTACTTTCCTCCAAGGAAAACTGCACCCATATGGAAATTAGATCTGTTTGGTAAATTATGATGTGTGGATGCTCCTAAATCCTGATTAGTTCATAAATGCAACTGGACATTTTAGTTCGAAATACATGAGGTTGGTAAACCATTTCTTAGCTAGTTAAAAGCATCCCTTTTGGGACCTGAAGAATAGATGTGTTCTTGGACCATCGTAGAAACACAGGGCAACGACACAACGACCAATAAAACTTTATGACAGTACTTTTGTTCCTCTTGAAACATTTTGCACATATCCCATCTACATTGAGAATCCTGATTGTTAGTCTTAGGTAACCCAAGAGGGGGGTGAATTGTGTTTTAAAACAAACAATTTTAAAAACCTTTTGCAAAACCTTTTAATTTCACAAAATAAATATAGTAGAGAATTAATAACAGTGAAATTAAAGAGGTAACGGAGAGAAAGTAGAACTAGACACCAAGGTTTATAGTGGTTCAGTTTCTTCTAAGCCTACATCCACTTCTCAAGATTCCCATTGAAAATTTGCACTAATACCGAATGCTTCACAGGCACATTTAAAAACCTTTACAGTTTGAAGAAATTTTTACAAACATTCCCTGTTTTTTTAAACTCTCTTCAGCTCTTCTTTAAGAAGTTAGCTCACTCTCTTAAAGGATTACAAGGGTGGCTCACCCTTTATAATAAATGAGAATGAATCAGATATTCGCAAATAATCACTCCTTACAATGATTTGATAATAAATGATTAAGGAAGTGAAAGTATTTGACCGGAGGAGTAATTATAGCAGTAAATGCTCTAAGAGAAGGATAAAAGCTTTCAATGAAATCAATAGAACAGTGATCCAGAACAAATGGCACAAGGCGTCGACTCGTTTGTCATGTAGTATCGACACTATTTTTAAAAAAAATAATTAAATATAATCGTTTTAAATCAATTAATTAGAAAATGTGAATTAATAAAATCATCAAAATCTATTTAAAATGCCCTTGGACTAACACTGACTATTTGATTTTTTGTTTCTTTTTCACCACACTGCTGCAGCTTGGATGAACGGATTAGAAGTCTGTTCGATCGAAACAGACGTAGATCGAGCTTGCTTGATCTTAGCAGTCGGAATCTCTACCCGATATGTGTATGCCACCTATAGGAAAACACCCGAAACAACAAACGAAGCTGAAGCTTGGGAAGCGGCAAAGAAGGCTTGTGGAGGCTTACATTTCCTCGCCATCCAGGAGGATTTGGATTCAGACGACTGCGTCGGATTTTGGCTTCTATTAGACTTGCCACCCCCACCTCCATAAATTGGAGAAATACCAATATAAACCATGCTAGGTCAAGATTTCACTTCTCAATTTGTATTGTTTTGCAGCCTCTTAGTTGATAGAA
>JAULJZ010038870.1:3446-14655 GCA_032270985.1 Heliamphora pulchella
CGGCGATACAGCTTCTCGGTTTGGCTTAACCAAAATCTTGCGGCTTTCAATCTGACTTTATGCGCCTCCTTCCTTTCTGGGGGCAGGGTGCCGTCCCTTAGGAAAGAGGTAATGGAGTCCATCCACGATGGAGCTTGCTCGGTCGGTAGGATCGCTTGTGAGCTCTGAGCGACATCTATGCTTGATCTCGAAAAAAGTTTCACTACTACGGCCCTTCCTATGGTCGTCGGGACCCCCGAGCCGAGTCTAGCCAGTGAATCCGCATGGCTATTGATCGCTCGGCTCACTCGCTCAACTTTGCATGTCTGGAACCGGCCCATCGCCGCCTTGGCTTTGTTAAGATATCTCGTCATACGGTCATCCCTGGCCTCATACTTTCCCGTCAACTGGTTCACTACCAACTACGAATCGTTGAAGACCTCTAGATCGGCTATGCCGAGCTTTGTAGCAGCTTCCAGGCCTACTAAAAGTGCCTCATATTCCGCCTCGTTGTTCGATGCGTGGAATTCTAACCGCAAGGCTTGTTTCAGTACGGTGACGTCTGGAGATGTGAGGACCGTTCCCACCCCCGCGCCTTTATTGTTTGCTGCCCCATCTACGTGGAGTCTCCACACTCCTTGTGAACTCTGCATAACGGCTAGTTCGTCCTGTCCTTCCTCTTCCGTTCCCGGGGTGGTCCAAGAGAATTCAGCAACAAAGTTGGCCAATACCTGAGCCTTGATAGCCGTCCTCGGTTTGAAACTAATGTCGTGCTCACCCAATTCGACGGCCCATTTGGTCATTCGTCCTGTCAAGTCTGCCTTCGCGAAGACAGCTTTTAACAGATACTTTGTGATCACAACGATGGCATGCGCCTAAAAGTAGTGCTGTAACTTGCGCGATGCGATAATCAGTGCGTATGCCAACTTTTCCAACAGCAGGTACCTAGTTTCAGCCCCTGTGAGAGTATGTCTCACATAATAAATCGGCCTCTGTTGCTTCTCTTCCTCTCTGACAAGAACAGCGCTCACAGCGTGTGAGGAGACCGCTAGGTAGAGAAACAGCACTTCGCCCTCCTTTGGTATTGAGAGCAAAGGCGGAGACGACAGATACGCTTTCAAGTCCTGGAGGGCCTGTGCACACTCTTCATTCCAGCGGAACCGCTCTCCCTTCCTCATGGTAAGAAAGAACGCTTGGCACTTGTCTGGGGACCGGCTTATAAACTGGTTCAAAGCTGCCGTCATCCCTGTCAACCTCTGCACGTCTTTCACCGTGCACGGCGTCCTCACCTCCAAGATGGCTTTGATTTGATCCGGGCTGGCTTCGATCCCTCGGTGTGTAACCAGAAAACCAAGAAACTTCCCTGAGCCAACGCCAAACGCACACTTTGCCGCATTGAGGCGGAGGTGATGGGCTTTAAGAATATCGAAGACTTTTTGGAGGTCGGCCAGATGCTCCTCCTCCCTCCTTGATTTCACCACCATATCATCGACATAGGCCTCCATAGTCCTTCCGAGCACATTCTTGAACATCTTTGTTACCATTCGTTGGAAGGTTGCCCCGGCGTTTTTCAGGCCGAACGACATCACTTTGTAGCAATAAGTCCCGCGCGGTGTTATGAACGATGTCTTTTCCTGATCTCTGCCCAACATTGCGATTTGATGATATCTCCTGTACGCGTCCAAGAAACTCATGCGTTGATGTCCCGTGGTGGCATCTACGAGCTGATCGATCTTTGGGAGAGGGAAAATATCTTTCGGGCATGCTTTATTGAGATTGGTGAAAACCACACACACTCTCCATCTTCCATCCTTCTTCTTGACGACTACTGTATTGGATAGTCACTTCGGATACTGTACCTCTCTTATGGCCCTTGCCTCTAATAGCTTTCCTACCTCCTCCCCTACAGCCTCGGTGTGATGGGGCGCCGAACGACGACCCTTCTGCTTGACCGGTTTCGAAACCGAACTAACGTTCAGGGAATGGAAGATGTAGGCCAGATCTATTCCCGGCATTTTGTAAGGGGTCCATGCGAATGCCTCGACATTACTCTGCAACAACCTGAGTAGGTCCTTCTTCGGTTGTTCGGCCAATGTGGAGCCGATCAGGAAAAATTTCTCGGGATTCTCTGGGTGGATAATAACCGCTTTGAGATCCTCGACAGCTTTGTCTTTGGCTTCAGTCCCGACATCCTCTAAGCTGTCCCCAGCTGATACTTCAATCGCTTTGACTTCCTCCGCCTTGACTTTGGCCTTTAAGGCTGCGACGAAACAGTGTTTGGAAGCGGCTTGGTCCCCGTGAACCACTTCAACTCCGCTTTTGGTGGGATACTTCATCATTTGATGACAGGTAGAGGGAATCGCCCTCAGCTCATGCAACCACGTCCGTCCCATGATAGCGTTATAGGCAGATGGAACATCTACCACCAAGAACTCAGTTAGTGTCTCCACCGTCCCTACCCTCATTGGGATTATAGCTCTCCCCATAGGCCACACTGGTTGAGAATCGAATCCCACGAGTGGGGTTCGTGATGGGATCAGGTCTTGGGTACGCAGACCGAGTTTGGTGTAAAGAGCGAAATACATTACTTCGACTGAGCTTCCTTGATCGATTAATATCCGCTTGACATCAAACCCGGAGATACTGAGAGACATGACTAAAGCATCGTTGTGGGGGTGCTGTACTCTCTCGGCGTCTCCTTCTGTGAAGGTGATAGTCTCCTTCCTCTGTCCTTGCCCTCTTCCCAACGATAGTTTGTACTCGCATCACCTCGGCTATATGGCCGAGTCTGCGCATTTGCCCCCGCATGGAAATCGTTTGTCTTTGCTCCGCAACTCCGTGGATTACGTGGATGATCCCATGACTGACAGGTCTGTCGAGTTGCTCTTCTCGCCTCGTGGGTGTGGGTGCTCGCTCAGCCGTTCTCTCCTTTAGGAATTCCTTCAAATGTCCTTGCTCGACCAACTCTTCCAGGTGTTTTTTGAAGGCGCAACAATCCTCCGTCTTGTGACTTTTTTCCCTATGGTAGGAACATCTCCACCGCACCCCGTTTTCCTCCGCCGCGCTTATAACGTGGTCAGGAAGCCGGGGTGGCCACACGAAATAGGGCCTATCCCTGATTCGTGGTAGAATCTTGTGAATCGACTCCTTGAATATGGTGTTGACTTCTCTTCTTCCATGGTTTGCCTCTAACCGAACGTGAGCTCCCGTCAGCTCTTCCCTCGGCCTCTTGCTCGGCTACGGGGGACTTTCCCTCGTCCGCCCCAGACTGACTTTCCTTAATCTTTCAGGACTCGGCTTTCTCTCCTGCGGTTTTACTTCCTTTTCGGCCTTTCCCACATCTTCCTCCACTCGTATGTATTGCTCCACACGGCTCATCAGTGTCGAGATATTTTGGGGTGGCTTTTTCGTTAGAGAGGCCCTCAACTTTCCCCCGGGTTGCAACCCATGTTTAAAAGATGCTACGGCCAGTTCCTCGTTGCAATTCTCAATATCGTTATATGCCTCCCAATATTGTCTTGTATAATCTCTCAAGAATTCTTTTTTTCCCTTACGGAGTGCCATTAAGGAGTCGATCTCTTTTGGGATTTTCGTATTCGTGACAAAACGCGCCACGAATCCTTTTGAAAGATCCCCCAAGCTCATAATCGATCGTGGCAGTAACCGATCAAACCATCGTAATCCAGCCTCGCCCAGGCTGGATGGAAAAACCTTTCACATAAGCGTGTCATTACTGCTCCACAACGCCATCATCTGCTTGTAGTGGCTTACGTGGGTATTGCGGTCGGAACGCCCGTCGTATGACTTGAATCGGGGAACGGAAAAGCTTTTCGGTGGTTCCGCCTCATCTATGTACCGGGCGAACGGCGTGGTAATGGCCTCGCCCCTCTCTTCATCCGTTTCTACTATCGTATTCCGTGCCGATTGCGACTCGCCCTCCCTTCTCGGATTATTCTTCCGCGGGAACCGTTTCTTTGGTCGGGGACTCCTGGGAGTATGACTACTTTCCTCGTCCGAACTTTCATCGTCTCTGTGCATTGTAAACTCCTTGAGTATCTTCCCCAACTCCAGATTGATGCCACGCGCTCCCATCCCTTCCCTGATTCCCGGCTACTCTCGTTCTCCAGTATGCGAGCTCCCCAACTGGACTTGTGGGTCTTGCTCTCGATGTTTCAACATGTGAGTCTTCAGGGAGGCACGAAGCCTCATTATTTCCTCTCTCATTGCGTGGAGTGTGGATTCTTTGGCAAACTCTAGCTCTAGAGCCCTCACTTTCCCATCTTCCGGTCTCTTCTCCTCTTTTCTTCGAACCTTTTGTCTTCGTTCTGTGTCTGGCGTTGCGCATTCATCAAGAACGGTAGGTACCTTGGACGGGGTTGCCATTAGCAGTTTTACAACCTGTTGTTAACTGGATTTCCCACAGACGGTGCCAAATGTACGGAGAACTTCTATAAATTGAATTTATTATTTTATCCAGCCCGATCGATCCTGCCAATTAATCAACCTCTGCAAAGACCAAACACACGTAAGCTAATCGGCGGCGGACTGCCGAACGCCCCTCCGACGGTCAAGTTAGTAGATGAATGGAATCAAAGCCATTAAGTAGAAGCTGTTACTTTTTTATTTTGTTTTCAAGAATTTCTTACCTCCCTATATAGTGGGAATGCCCTATTTCTGCTATCTTTTCAAGGGTC
The DNA here is from genome assembly GCA_032270985.1 of Heliamphora pulchella. NCBI lineage: Eukaryota > Viridiplantae > Streptophyta > Magnoliopsida > Ericales > Sarraceniaceae > Heliamphora > Heliamphora pulchella. The sequence continues at coordinate 8,120 of JAULJZ010038870.1, forward strand.
ATGAGTAAATTCCCTGGCACATCTGGCAAAACTCCTGCACCCTACTGACACGCCTCCATGTCAGTCTATCCGCTCCTGCCACCGCCGCTGAAGTAGCGGCGACGACGGCTCGTTTACCGTCACATCACCTCACATTCCCTACCTCGGCCGTCCTCAAGGCCGAGCTCCACCGGCGCGTGGGTTTTTAGGTCAATTGCATTCAATACCTATCATATCAGATCTGTCACATTTAATGCCTGTATGTTGCGGTCACATCGCGCATTAAATATTTGTCGGAATTCGATCGTCGCGTTGTGGCCGTCGACATACCTCGGCCGTGTGCATACCGAAATGACCTTCACGACTTAAGCGGTACCCCTTCGGGTCGAGATTAGACTTATCGGGTATGGGCTTGGGTTATGCCCGTCCACTGTGGGCCGCGGCCCATACCCTTTCAATATGTGTGTGTGTGTGTGTTATCTATAAACGGAACCCTCAAGTTTTGAAGCCCCGTCACATTAGTTCTAAAATTACCCATAACCAAACTACCATATCCTTTATTAGCTAAAGGGATAAAATTGTAAATGATTTATACAATAACTACTTTTCAATTTTCTAAAATTCAAAAAATAACTGCACACATGTGTGTGCCACCCTTCTAGTGTGTGTGTGTGTGTGTATTATATATATAATTTTTCCCCTGAACCCTAGTTGATAGCATGTAGAGTCTTATGCTTTCTATTCCATTGTTGCCAATCTGAATTTGATCAAGGAAGAGAAAATTAGAAAGTGGAGAAACGAGGCCTCATTTAAACCTCAGAAAGACTGGGGGAAGGACTGAAAAAATGGTTCTTCAAAATGGATGGGGACTAGAATTGGAAGATGCCCATTAGGTTTAACCGTTTAAGAAAGAAAATATAACTTGCAAGAATGAATTAAGGATGCCGGTTTGATCTGGATTACTATGGTGATAGATCCACAGGTGTTTGTCGAAACTTATCAAGTCTGCTTTTAGTTTTTTTTTTCTCTTTTGTTTTCCTTTTTGGAATTTATGCCAACTTGTTCACCACAATTTCTATTTTCGGTTGTGAGCTAAAAATAACTTTAAAAAGCTGGAAAAAGTTAATTTTAGAGAAGCTTCATTTTGGAACTTTTAGTAATCAATTTTTTTTGTGGGGACAAAAAGGGATAATTGCATTGGTAACTCATTCAGCTGGCATAAATTCATATCCAAAAACTGAAACCCCTAGTAAAACAACCTTCTTGTTTGCTCACAAGATTAGAGTTCAAACTTGTTAGCCAAGCAACCAAATTGATTGCCAAATAAAGAAGTACTTTTATTGGGTGAGTAATAAAACAACTTCTTGTTCACTCTCAAGATTAGAATCTGAAAGTTTCCCATCTATTATTGTTTGGTTCTAAATGTTTGGGGTTTTTCTCTTGATACTTGAAAAATGTTGATTTTGATTTTGTGCCTTATATGCTTTGAAGTGTATATACAATGAATGGAGGGGCTTTTTTGGATGGACTTCTGATCTACGCTCTCTATTTGCGAGATCTTGGAAAGAGCAAGAATCTACCTCATTAAGAACGGTATGTTTACTATTATGGTATTTCTCTTCATATTTGTTGATAAATTAGCTATTAAAATTATTTGCAGTTATTAAAGTAGTGCATAATTGGATATCATTTACTCTCTAAGTTGAGATGCACGAAGTGATGGTTCTTACTATGTTATTGTTTAGTTGTATAGAGGTGTTAAGTCACCAATTATTCCAAAATCTTAAACTGTTAAGAAATTGCTTCAACAATGTATATCATCTACTTTTCGAGTTGAGATGCACAAAGTGATGCTTCTTACCATGTTTGGTTGTTTAGATCTGTTAAATCACAAATTATTCAAAATATTTAAGCTATTAAGAAATGAGTTGTACAATGTATAAGCTATCTAAGATTTCCTCTTATGTGCGACTCCACCTCACATGTAGAGAGGCAAATAAATTGAACTGAAAAGCTGCACCAATACACATAAAATATAGTGCACAATAGCAACAAAACATGAAAATAAACACATATCACATGCTTTGAATCTAGGACCTCCTGAAACTAGAGTTTAGATATCATATTAAGTCATCAATTGTCCTAAAAGTTAAGGATGTTTGGAAATGAGCCAACTAGTATATATCAACTTATTCAAGAGGATTCTTTGTTTTTTTTTTTTTAATTATATTTGATGTAATGATAGCAATGATCGTTGTTTGAGTAGTCATGCATTTATTACATAAACTTTGTTTGATTCTCATCATGAAGTGTCTATTTCATCTACAATCAACTAAATAATTAATATTGAATACGTTTATTTGTAGTGTCGCTCATGATGCAACATATATTTAATTTTTTAGGGAAAAATCTATTTTATCCCCATTGGTTTAACCATTTTGTGCACCACCCCCCTGGCATTTGATAGTAGCAAAACCATTTGCCCTTTTGCACTTCAAATCTATGCCGTTAAAAATTCTATCCAAATTAATAGAATTTGTACTACACGCACCTATTTTAAGAGTTAAAATGAAAAATTGTTTGCCAAAGTCAAAATTTAATGCAATAGGACAAATATAGCCTTTACTATTATCTTGTTCCTCTTAACCTATTATCCTAACACTAATTACCAAAAAACAACCTCCATTAACTAGCCTTTCTAACCCAAACTACCAGTATCCAGCCACCCACAACCGCCACTGTCCTCCCCTTCCAAACCGCTGGCTTTGCTCCCATCCCCATCCCAGTCGCTATCTCGCCCTTCCCTCTTTATCCTAGCCACTATTGCTCCGTCTTCCCTTCCCAGCCACTCCTGTTGCATTCCCTTCCTCCCACAGTTGCATCCACAATTCTTATATAATATATACGTACGTATTGTATACATGTATATATTGGGAAAAACCGACGTCCTCCAAATGAGGTCGAGCGCTCTACACACTAAATAAAGGTCTCCTGAGAGATCTCAGGGAGCCAAATGAGCTAAGGGAAATAACTTTAATGAAGGGAGGCCCTGGGGACAAGAATAACATTAACAACACCCGATGACTAATGGATCTCTTGCCTTTACCCCTTTCATCGGCAGTGAATTTCGCAATAAGTTAGTCTTCCTTTAGACCAGGTTTCTTATGCCTGTTCTAGGTAGACTTGTTCTAGGTAGACTCACTGCTTTACTATAGAGCTGCTTTGAAGTCTTTTTCTGGAACTCCCGAGTTGGTCGTACTTGAGCCAAATTCTTTTGGAAAGCCTGTACTACTTACTTTGACCGAACCACTAGCCTGGAAGTGTTTGAGCAATCAGACAAGAAGCGAGCAAGAGGAAGAAAAAGTGTGCCGACAAAGGAATAAGACCGTTGGAATTCCAAGTTAAGGATAAAGTTATGCTGAAACTTACTCCCCAAATTTTGAGGAAGATCAGTAGCAAAACTGTACATCGTGGCCTCATTCCAAGATTTGATGGTCCATTTGAAATTGTGAAGAAAGTGGGGAATGTTGCCTATGGATTGAAGCTGCCATAACGGCTGAAAGTCCATCCAACTTTCTATGCCAGTTTTCTAAAACTGTTTCATGAAGACTTAGTGAACATGGCAAGGAAGTAAGCTCGGAGGGTATCTCCTATGATCAGAAAACAGTTTGAGTGGGATGCTCAGCAGATTTTAGGTTACTGAATGGAGTGTCAAAGTAAGAAGAACATACGAACTATCTAGTGAAGTGGAAGGACTTACCAGAATTCAAGGCGAGTTAGGAAAAAGATGTGACACTGTGGTAATTCGAGAATCAAGCAGAGCAATATCTACAAACTCTACCGATGAGGATGTCTGCTTCTTCTAGCGGGGTTGGCTTGTTAGCACCTTAACATAATGGTGTCCCGGGTGGCATTCGTTGGCACCTTTCATCTTTGCCAACTCTTGGTGGCTAAAGGGCATGAGGAGGGCATGCCTTATAATTCGAGATGGCTATGCGGCAACTTGATTGTTACTTGACCCCAAACAAGAACGATGCAATGCTTAGCATGTGAAGGCGCAATGCTCTGTGTATGGATGTGGGTAATTTGTATGGCTTGTGGGTCAATACAAGTAGTTGGTGCGGTGGGCGTATGTCGGACATAAGTTAGCACTCGCACGGGCTAGGCAACTGCGACCACTTCAGCAGACAAGTCCTAGTGGCGTTGCACACATAGGGCACGACTAGCACATGACAGGGCAGTTGTAACTGCTAACCCATGTTTGTGCATGGTCAGCCTCAGTGCACCAGCACACCATAGGCAGTTAGTTATCTCCCGAGGGCTGACTTGGGCAGCATACCAGCACTATGTGGCATGTGCCAGGCACAACGTGGCCTTGGCGGTTCCAGGAGTTCATATGCTGAAGACCCTCTGCGCATGACAAGTGTCAAGGGGCAGTTGTAATTGCTGTAGAGTGGGGGCATGGGTCTTGCATTATGATCTGCATATGCCTAGCAATTGGGGATGTCAACTGCAAATAAATGCTTGTAACTACTTGTTGCCGATAAATAGGAAAGGCCTGGCTACTCTTGGTACACAGAAAGTGGCGTGAGTAAGCCTAAGGCATTCTTTTGTATTTTAAGTAGTATATTTTCAGGAAATAGATCCTCCCACCTTTGCATCTATTGAAGTAGTGAATTCAATCTATCCAAGCATATTTTTGGTTATTCCTTGCTTAGTTTAAGAAGAAAATAAAGACAGGTGGGTTGGCCATTGCTTTCCTTTCATGGTTTCAACTTAATCCGTTAGGGAGAGGTTGAAATGCATAGAGGCCAAAGCATGCACGGAGCAAGTGTATTCATTCGTGAGTCTGACTAAAGGTTTTCCGTCTTACTTATGGCTGTCGAGATAGGTAGTGAATGGAACCAGGCCGATATGCTTAAAGGGCTGAAATCTCCCGCAGCTTTAAGGAAGGTCGATTCCCTTTCCCTGACCTTATTTATATCGATGGGTATATACATGTAAGTTTAATTTACTTTATATTTAGTTAAATTTGAAATTATGTGAAAATTTAGCAGGGATAGTATTAATAGGGGAGGGAGGGAGGGAGGGAGGGAGGGAGGGGGAGAGAGAGAGAGTACGCTTGTATCTTAGTCCAAAACTATAAGGAGGCTCTACTGCCGTTATTGAATGCCAGGGAGGTGATGTGAAAAACGGTTAAAGTGTAGAGCAGTAATATTGATTTCGCCCTAAGTTTTATCTGCAATAGAGAAGACACTTGTGGTCACGCACATCTCAGTGGGTGTAACAGGCTAACAGCATTATGATCTCCTTGATAGCTATTTTTCTTTCATTTTCTTTGGAAGGGGTTGCGGTGGGGATTGAGGTTTTGCCCTGGCTTCTTTGCAGAATGTGTTGACCACGTGATCGAATAATGTCAGATGTCAGCCAATGAGCCAAGTGATTGAACCAAAAACAGTAGCTTAAAATTATTGACTTATTTAGTGCATGTTTGACTTGAGTCCAGGTGTCCTGTACCTGTGTTGGTGTTGGTGTTGGTCACAAGTCGGTCTTGGAAAGGCTTTGTTGTGGAATTGTCCATACAAAGTTTTTGGAGAGTGTTCACTCCCCTTTTTAATATTCTGACCATTTCTGAAAACTCCTTGCTTAATAGAATTGATTACATGGTCTTTTAGAGGTTGCGATTATGAATGTATGATGACAAATATCTTTTCTACAGGTTCCTTTTATTCTTGTTGAAGGTGGCAGGTGGCCACAAAGTGAGTATTTGATTGTGAACATGGATGGATCAAGACATCCATTACCTCTCGTAACAGTTTATCATCAGTTGCAGCCTATTAGTGCTTCTCCTTATACGTTCCTGCAGGCACTCTTTGGCCATGAATACCCTGTGAGTTAAAATGATTCTATCTTGGAACTGTTTAACTTTTTTGCCTCTTGTTTCCTGATATGTTTATTGTAATAGATATGATTGCTGTTCTGTTTTTGAAGGTTGGACTTCTTGACGAAGAGAAGATTCTTCCACTTGGAAAAGATATAACTGCAGTTGGAATTTGTACTTTGAAAGATGGAATTGCCGAGATCAGATCATGCAAGGATCTTCCATATTTTCTGTGAGCTAGTTTGTTTAAAATGCATTCTATTTAATTATATAGTCTTGCTCTTCCTCACATTACAAATATGTCCGTGACTGGAAGTAAGGGAAAGTAAGTGAGAAAAAATTTCTAGGGAAAGTAGTTACTTTTCATTGTTTGGGTGTTGAAAGAAAAGGAAAGGAATATGAGAAGATAAAAAATAACTTTCTCTTGTTAGATTTTAAAGGAAAAAGAGGAAAGAAAATAATTAGGTAACTAAAACAAACAAAGAAAATAGGAAGGAAAAGAGGAAAGAATAAGAAGGAAAAGTGAGGAAGGAAATAACTTTCTATTTATTTTCCTTTTAGCATTTTCCCCCTTTCCCTCATGCTAGAAAGACGCAGAATAGAAAGAAAATTAATATTTTCCTTTCCTTTCTCTTTCGTTCCTCAATTTCCAAACAAGCCCTAATTTCTGATCAGT
>JAULJZ010038881.1:0-14653 GCA_032270985.1 Heliamphora pulchella
ATTTTTCACTCCAAAATCACCCTTCCCAAAACCACAATTCCGTTGAAATTTGGGGTGAAAATGGTGGTTTTGGGGGGAGGTGATTTGAATGGTGATTTTGGGGTGGGAGGGGCGATTCTCGTTAAATTTCAATGAAAATTTTAACAGTTGGGTGCAATTGTTGTTAAAAATTAAATCTCATGGGAGATTAGTGTAATTTTAGAAATCACAGGGGAGATCCCTGTAATAAGGTTAAACCTCAGGAAAGATAAATATAATTATACCAAAAATATAATTTTCAACCAATTTGCCTGTCTCATTTTCTTATCCTACTCACCCACGTATACCGCATGGTTCAGTGCAGATTGGTAGGTTGGTGCAAGTTGACGAGTTATTTGCACACTTCTAACTAAAAATTAAGAACTCATAAATTATAATTAAAATAAATTTATGATTTTAAATAAAAATTATAAATATTTATTACATTACAAACGTATAGTTTGAAACAACATAATTGTGTTTATTAATTTTAAAATTAAAAATTCCAAATAAAAAAAATATAAACCCACTTATTTAATTTTTAAAATTTCCATTAAACTGTAAATTAAAAATAAAATTATAATTTTTAATAAGTACCCTTGTTTTATACTTAAAGCCCTGTTGGGGATCAATTAAAACTGATTTTTTTTTACAAAAATGCCAGTGTCATATCGTTTGTTTTCTCAAAAAAACCAATTAACTTTTTTCATAAAACAAAATCCAATATAAATACCAATACTCTAACTTTTTAAAAATAAAATTACTATAATATTCTTAATTATGAAAACCAACCCTCCTAAAAAAATAAAAAAAAAATCATATCAATAGCCCAACATTATAACTTAAAAACAAAAAATAAATATATATTATATATTTTAAAAAGCAATAAAATAAAAAATCTACTATAAAAAATTATTTCAAATAATCTAAACCATTTTTTATTCCAAACAGTCACTAAGAGTCCAAGACTTACCACGGATTTATACATACTAAAATCCAAAAAAGAGAAAGAGACAGGCAACTTGACAAACGAACAAAGGAAAACTTATCACGAGACATTACATTGGACACACGCTCGGGCCTCACGCGCTAGGTGCATACGTGGGCATCTATCAAATTCTCACGCCTGTCTTGTCTTTGAGTAATTATTCAGTGTTATCAAAATACCATATAACAAATTTATATAATATTTTTATTTAATATACAAATAATAAATTTTATGATAAAAATATAATAATTTATTTTTATTAAATAATTAAAAGATAAAAAATAACATATATTACATAAAATATAATTATTTATTTATTAATAATACCACGTGACATAAACTATTTAATATCAGAAGTAGCTAATAATTTGCCCTTATCTGTTTTCACTCTTGAGGCAACCTCCGAGTGATTATTATGTATCTTTTCGGATAAGGATCACAGTTTTTTCGGTCCCGTTCCACCTCATCCCATATTAATTATTGACGAGTTTTTGTTTTCCTTCGCTAAGCCTTGTTTGGCATATCTAAAAAAATGGGATTTTAAAAAATATTTTTAAAAAAAATAAAGTTAAAGTATTTAAAATAATTTTTTATAGTAATTTTTTTTCATTTTTTTTTATTAAAATGTCTAAAGTCCTGGACTTTTAAGAGATATAATTTTTCTAGAAAAAAAGAAAAAAATAATTAAATTGTTTAAGATAATTTTTATAGTAACTTGTTTGCTTTTTATTAAAATATTTAAAATAATTTTATTTTTAAATTTTAAAATATAGTATTTAAGATATTGATACGGTTTTTTTTTGTTTTTATGAGAAGAGTTAATTTTTTAATTGAGAGTATTATAATTATTTTTTTATTAAAAAAAATTAGTGTGTTTGGGATGTATATAAGAGTTCTTTTTTTTTTTTTTTAAGAAAGAGTAAAAAAAAAAGTTAACAATTTTTTAGAGATGCCAAATAATACAGCTTAAATGCTGACTTTGTTTTACAAAAAGACCAACTTTTAAGAGTGCCCAAATAAGGTCACCTCTTCTTTGCAATTATTTTTAGAAAATTATGAAAAATAGTTTTTAAGCTATAGTGTTTGGTATTATTTAAAAGTTAATTAATTTTTTTTATTTTTAAGACAAAAAATGATATACATATCTTAAATATAATTTTTTTTGAATAAAATGACTATAATATGTTTAATTAAAAATTTATTTTACTTCTAACAATAAAAAAGTTATGTCAATATCTCAAATATACTACAACTTTAAAAACAATTAAAAGCATACTAAATATTTTAACAAAAAATAAAAAAAAATCACTAAATAAATTATCCTAAATAATCTAACTTTTTTTTTCATCTTGTTTTTCTCCAAAATAGCTAAACCTTTTAAAAACAATTTTTTGAAAATGTCAAAAAGTGCTCAATACTTTCTCAATCCCGATTTATTGTACCTTGTTTTTGTTATATATATATATATATATATATATATATAGACCCTGACCCGTTTTAATTTTTGCCAGGTTTCGACGTGTTGTTATTCGTTTTTGTGATACCTTGTTTATATGTGTTTTTTTGCATTTTCGGGTTTAGATATGCACGTAGGGTCCTAACCCATTTTAATTTTTGCGAGATTTCGACGCGTTGTTATTCGTTTTTGTGATACCATGTTTATATGTGTTTTTATGCATGTTCGGGTTTAGATATGTATGTGGGGCTCTGATCCATTTTAATTTTTGTGAGGTTTCGACGCGTTGTTATTCGTTGTTATTCGTTTTCGTCGTACCATGTTTATATGTATTTTTATGCATGTTCGGGTTTAGATATGCACGTGGGGTTGGTTTTCATGGCCTTTGACAGTGTGGTGCGAATTTAAAAAATAATTATAAAAAAAGAAGATATTTTTGTGGCTTATAAATATCTAACTTTAGATATTTTCGTAGAGATATTTTCAAAATTTGGAGGCTAAGTTTCTTTTTCTCAAATCAAAACCTCTACCTTCTCTTTAGATTCTCGGGGCTCCGGGGCTTGGTTTTTGATGAACAGACAGCGGCTCCTTAGTCTCCTCGTGGTGGGCTACGCGTTCATCGAGACAGAATTCTATTTCAACGAAGTTTATTTTTTTACGTGATTTGAGTCGTCGAGTTTTTGACTCAACGAGGTAGGATTTTAGACTCTCATGTCTTATAAGGGTGCTACGTATAATCGTGCATTTTTTTACCGTTTAAAAATGCATGAAAAATCAATTTATGTTTTGAAAAATCGGGTTTTTCTATAAAACCATTTTTTGGTTGATTTCGGTTGGATGGAATCGGGTTTTGAGTGTTTCTCTTGAGGTTTTGTGGTAGTTTTGGGCTTGTGTATGTTTGTGGGTTGCAAAGGGGGTGTTTGGCTGGTTTAATTTGGGGCTGAGAAGTTTTTTTCGTCGCTAGAGTTTGCTTTCTGCCATCGCCCAGTAGCCTGTTCATTAATTTGAAAATTTTGCTTTTTATGTTGACACATTTTCTGTTTGTGTCGACACTTTTTCTGTTGGTGTCGACCCTTTTCTTTCTGTTGATGTTGAGTGTTTTGTGCGGTTTGCGTTGAATCTCTCTGTTGTTTTGTGTCGACACATTTTTCTGTTTGTGTCGACACTTTTTATGTTTGTGTTGACGCTTGTTTTGTTGGTGTTGATACTTTTACTCTCTGCGTGTGTTGCCTACACCGCTGTTGTTTTATGTCGACACATTTTTCTGTTTGTGTTGACACCTTCACTATTTGTGTTGATACTTTTTCTGTTTGTGTCAACACATTCGCTATTTGTGTCGACACTTTTGCTGTTTGTGTCGACACTTTTTTTTGTTTGTGTCGACACTTTTTTTTGTTTGTGTCGACACTTTTGTTGGTTGTGTTGACCCCTTTTGTTTTGGTCGTGTTGAGGCCTTGGGGGTTTCTTTTGGCTGTGTTGGGCGTGTGTTGGTCTGGGTTAGTCGTGTGGTGGCCTTTCAGTCGATTGGGTTATGGGGCTCAATCGACTGCTCTCCTCTAGTGATTTTCAGTTGATTGGATTATGGGATCTTATCGACTGAAGTCATAAAGAGGGGTGTTGGTCATTTCATGCGGGGTGTTGGTGCACGGTTGTGTGCGTGGTGGTTGGTGCATCGTTGAGTGCGGGACGTGGGGTCCGATATTTTTTTTCCTAGAGATGGGGTTTGGTGAGAACCGTTTTGTGGGAGGTTTGGTGTTGGCTATTGGTTAAGTCGTGTTCTGTAGGTTTGTTGTTTGTGTCGAGTGTATGGCTTGTAGAGTCGTAACAAGTTTTGTGGCGTCGTTATATGGAACATGGTGGTTATACGTGCTTTTGTGCTTATAAACTTTGATTTATTCATGCATGTAATAGGATGGATATGTGGTCTTATGTGGGCTTATGTGGTCGTGGTGTATTTAAAGCTTTGGTTGTATATACGCATGTGTTGCATTGGTTAAAACTCTGATTTTAAAGTTATATATGTTGGGGCGAATATTGGTCTCTCGGTGAAAGTCTATAAAGATGCATATATTGAGGGCATATATTGGTCCTACGATTTTACCCTGTAAGGACATGTGTTGAGGGCGTATATTGGTCCTACAATTTTACCCCGTGAAGATATATGTTGAGGGAATATATTGGTCCTACGGTTTTACCCCATGAAGATATATGTTAACTCTGCTTGTGTTGTGTTATGTGAATGGTATGGATTGCATGTGATGCTTTGTGGCATGGACTGAACCATTTTCAAACTACATTTAAGATTCGTGTGAGTTGTGATGTAAAACTGATTTCAAACCATTTTCGTGGCACCTTTGAGTCGAAAAGGGTTCTTATCCTAGCATCCCATTGAATGTGATATATCTGTTGTTGAGGCTTGAGAGAGTCGGTGTACATGTATCTGTGTGGCATGTGGGGTTCGTAGGAGTCTATCCTTACTGGTGAAGTATTGTACTATATCTATCTATCAAATTATTTTCAAGGCTCTGATGAGTCGTGATACAAAACCGTTTACAAAACTGTTTTCCTTGAGGCTCTTGGGAGTCCTCGTATAAAACCGTTTTCAAAATATTTTTTCCCTCTGAGACTCGTATGAGTTCAGATATAAAATCGTTCTCAAAATCGTTTTTATGGCTTGTGTGAGTCAAAAACTGCACCTCGTTTTTCGAGTATGTTTTGTTTATATTTCATGTTTGTCTAGTTTCTGCTAAACTTTGGCTCACGGTGTGGGATTTGAAATATTTTTTAGGTATCGATCACGCAGATTGATTCGGGGTTGCCGGTTGAGGCAGAAGATTTGTAGTTTTCATTTTTTCTCTTTTGATCATGTATGTTGTAACATATTTTTCTGTGTTGAAACCGTATAATGTAAGCCTTTTGGCAGTTATATTTTATATATGAATGTTTTGATCTGAGAGTGAACATCGGATTGAGTGTTATATAGTTGTTTATGGTGTTTCACGTGACTCGGAGTTTGGGGCGTGACATATATAAAGTTTAATTTTTTTAAATATAAGACTATTATATTTAGAGTTATTTGGAGTTGGGTTCTACTTTTAGAAATATTTTGTAGATTAGTCCCCTTAATAAGTTCACATTTTTATTAGGTCCTTTTTTTAAAATCCATTTTTTTTTAAGTGAAAAATACCCTTGATTGTAATTGAAGGAGAAATTGACGGCGTTTGAGAAATTCACTCCATTATGAGTTATTCTCATAATCAAAATGTTTTGATTATATCTTAGTTTCAATAGATTTCAGGATTACCTCCCTAATATGTTTATGGATTCAAAAGTTGAATTTTGAAATCGATTTTGCTGCAAATAAATGAGAAGACGCTCATTACTCTGAATGATTGAAGAATTTGTAGATTCGGTGCTGGCATTGTCTGAAGTTCTTTTGCTTTTTACGTAAGAATTTTCAGAATCCTTCAGTTTTTCTTGTCATGCTGAATTTTTTCACGATACGGTTGGAATTTCCGTTGATCGCCACATATTCATCAGTTTGCTTTTCCCAGTTTGAGAACATGTTCAGATTTGTCGTCCATGTATGTAATTTATCTTCCATGTATGTAATGGAGAATGTTTTGCACATGGCTCCATTAAATGGATGGGGAGTATTATTGAGATGTTCATTAACAGTCCAAACTTTGAAAAAGTTTTAGTTTATATAAATATCAGTCGATCGTGGAACTTCATAAATTTACGTAAAAATTTCCATAATCCTTTAAGTATTTTTTCCTTGCTGAATTTGTTTATGGTACAGTTGTGTTTTCATCATTTACCTTCTCCCTGTTTGAGAACATGTTTATATTAGTCAACCTTGTATGTGATGGATAATGTTTTGCACATGGCTCGTTTGCATGGACTGAGAGTATTATTGAAATGCTCATTAACAGTCGAAAATTATGAAAAGTTTTAGTTTAAATAAATATTAGTCGATCATGGAACTTCATAAATTTACATAAAAAATTTCAAAATTCTTTAATTTTTTTCCCAAATATGAATTTGTTCATGGTACAGTTGTGTTTTCACCATTGATCGCTGCAAACATTCACATATTCATCACTTACATTCTCCCAGTTTGAGAACATGTTCATATTAGTCGTCCATGTATGTAATGGATAATGTTTTGAACATGGCTTCTTTACATGGACTGAGAGTATGTTTGAAATGTTCATTAACAGCCGAACCTTTTAAAAAGTTTTTGTTTCTATAAATATCAGTCGATCCTAAAACTTCGCCACAGAATACATAACTTTTTTTTATGTTTGTAGCTGTTACATGTTTTTTATATTCAGCCTGTGTCAATGTAGATTTTATTGCTATTAAAATATTCTCAGTTTCATCATTTTTGCTTTTACCCAGTTTGTTATGCATGTTCTATTTTATCAGTATGACATTCGCTTGTCGACGTGTCATTTGCACACATTTTTCTGTTGGTATCATTCTCGTTCACTCAAGTTATGTTATTTTCGGGTAATTCACATTTTGTTAGTTTTGTTTTTGACATGAAAATGGATGCGTTGACTCGTTTGTTGTTCTTATTTTTTTCCCTCATGAATCAGTGAACAAAATGTCTCTAATTTTGTTGTGCAAGCATTCCGGATTCACAGCTGCAGTGAAGGTTACCAAGCATTGCTCTTACGATGAGTTTGTTTTCAGCGTCAAGTCTAAATGGAGTCATATCGATAGTAATTTCATGTCGTTAACATACTCAATACCTGGCCATGCCAATTGTTTGTTGGATAATGATGTGGATATACAGATGATGTTTGAACTGATTTCTCACAGGGGTGATGATATTGTTGATGTCACTATACACGACAGAAGAAACAATGAATTGACAAAGTATGGTGGTGATGATGATTCCGGTGTTGTGGATGACACGACGTTCGATGTTGATCAAATGAAGTGGAAAGTGGATTTTGATAAGGGAAATAATGTGTTGGCATCGTTCTGCCCCAATGCTGAGAAGGTTTTGTTATTTTCTTCATGGTCAAAGGGCATTGTTGGAGTTGGCCAAGAATTCAAAGGCGGAGCTCCTGAATTTCGCACTGTTCTTTGTAAATTTGCTATTGAGCCTAAATTTGAGTTCCTATATGTTAAAAATGACAATTAACGTGTTACAGGCCAATGTGTCTTTTGGGAGAATGATTGCAAATGGATGGTTCATGCAAGGGTTTATTCTGCAAATGGTTGGTTTTACATTAAAAAGTTAATTAGCGTACATACATGCGGTACTGCAGTTCGCACAGCTACCAATTCTCGTATGACATCAAGATTGGTTGGTGGGTTGATATGTGATGATGTTCGTATGAAGCCGCTAAAACGCCCCATATATATTGTTCACGAGTTCAAGTCGAACTACGGACAGAATATTGGGTATCATAAAGCCTGGCGGGGTGTTGAGAAAGCAAGGGGAAAATATTTGGGGATTATTCAATAGCATTTGATCAACTACATTGGTACATTGGTGAATTAAAAAGTACCAATCCGGGCAGTTCAATTGTTCTTGAGATTGATCCAGTTAATAGACATTTTCAACGCATATTTATTGCATTTGATGCATGTATAAGGGGTTTTTCTCATTGTCGCCCACTTTTATTCCTAGACGATACCTTCCTAGAAGGGAGGCATAAGGGTATATTGTTATTTCCTACTGCAAAAGACAGTAATTAAGGTATATTCTGTGAACTTTTTTCATCTCTATTTTTTTATTATAATTTTTATATGTCCGTTAGGTATGAATTTTGAATTCCCCAAGCATGTAGATACGATCACGTGCTTTGCTAAATTGTAATATTTTTAATTTTGGTATGTTATAGGGTTGTTCTCGATTTGTTTTGCCATCGCTGATGCTGAGAACAGTGACAATTGACTATGGTTTGTAGAGCAATTGTCATTAATTATGCAAACCAGTCGGGACATCTGGTTTATTGAAGGTGGTTTCTTTGATTTTCCCAACGGCCCACCATGGATACAGTTTATACCACTTGAAGGGTAATTTGAGGCATCAACTCAGGGGTTATAAGAATGGGTTTCGCGAGGAAATAGTTCATGACTTTGGTACTTGTGCCTACGCGCCAACGAAGGACAACTTTCGCCAACTTGTCGAGGAGTTGAAGAGCGAGGGAGGTAATAAGGTCAAATCTTTCATTAATAATTTGCCTTACGAGCATTGGAGCAATGCCTATTTCAAAAGATGTCATTATGGTGAAATGTGTTCAAATGCTGCTGAATCCTTTAATAACTAAATACGTGAAGAACGCCATCTACCCATTACCAATTTGATCGATGCAATAAGGGTTAAACTAATGAATCAGATCTCTGCGAGGTGTAGTGCTGCAAACAAATGGAATGGGGTCATATGCCCCGTAATGGACGCCAAGTTATACGAGGCCTTCAATGATTCGAGGACTTGAGTCGTTAGTTTATCTGGAAACGATGTTTATGAAGTACACTCTACTCCATTTTCTTCAGTTGACCTTGCAAATCACACATGTTCCTGTTGTCAATGGCAAGTTAATGGGCTCCCGTGTACACATGCGGTTGGTGCTATACAAAAGAGTGGAAGAGATTTGAATGCATACGTTGTTCCGTATTATCATGTTCAGAGTTTTTAGGCATCTTATTCTTTTCCTATTCATCATATTCCAACTATTTGGAAATAAGATGGAAATATGATTGAAGACCATATTTTACCGCCCTTATCTAGGAAGCAGCCTGGTAGACCAAGAAAAAATAGAATCCCTTCACAGTGAGAGAAGGTTAGACAAATCACATGTGGTAGGTGTGGACGATTGGGGAACCACAATAAGAAGTCTTGTAAGGAGGCTTTATGCCTTTAGGTTTTATTCACTTAGTGTAGGTTTGATTATTATCTTCATATTTGAGAAATAAATCAAGACTCTGGTTCTCGATAAGGTTTCTAGTAGTTCTTGATTTGTAACAGTCAAATTTCTAATAATATCTTTGTGGTTGTTGGGATTGTCTGTTATTTTATATTTTCACCTCTACCTTGCTTATACACAATGATTCTTGTTTATTTTGCTAGATGAACACTAGGCTTGTGCATTTTTTGGCTTGATGGAAACCTATTACATTCTAAAACTCCTTGGAGCCAATACATTACAGATTGCAGGATATTCAAGAAAATTCCCTTTTTCGATATATAGATGTGCATATGTATTTCAAAGGATGGAACATTCTCATACAATATCCCATTTGGATGTTACCATTTGTCACCATATCAACATTCTCATAATGTGAACATTCCAGAAGCATGTCAAAACGAGAACATTCACCAAATTTAAATCATTTTGCTTGGAAACATGGTGTTTCTTTTTATGTGTTCCCTGTGACTTCGCATGCATAATTTGTTGTACTTCGTATATTTTGATTGGTTATGGTAGGAAATTCGCATTCTTTACTAATTTAATTTTGTTTATAAATTGAGAATTGGTTCAATAGGCATGGTATGTTACATTTGTGGATTATGTGATGCAGTATGTTCTGCCTCTAATTTTGACAATCCTTGTGCTTGGCATACTTACAAATTTGCCACTCTTTTATTTTGTAACTACAATACATGTCTTTGGGCACATTTGTTGACCATTTTGCCAGTCTCATCTTCTAGGCATATGTGATAGGTTTTATAATCTTGCTTCATACAATGGATTTCACCTTTTTCCTTTCGTTGTTTTCTCATAACACTTGATGTGGCTGTTGTTCTCACTATAAAAAAGGAACTTTGGACTCTTATTTATCAAGTTGATAAGGGTTGTATTTTATTATTAGCATGCATCTATGTTTGGTTAACCTGTACAATACCCGCTTGCATGAACATCACTTGATATTTTTTTTGTCATGGGGCTTACTAAGGACTATGGATATCCTGGATGATACCCGTCAAACTGTTAAGAATACAAGTTGGGTTTTATCATTTGAGCGAGTTACACTGCACAGTTTGTGTTTGTTTCTTCTTATTTGCCTATCATTAAATAGGCTAGAGATTAATGTCATATTATTTCCTTCAATTCCACACTTCTAGATGCCTATATAAAATTTATTTGAAAACAAAGTGGTTAGGCAAACATAACATACATGCATTGCATATAACCGCAAACAACCAAACATAACACCCAACCCGAGAACACACTTTCAAATTAAATCATGCATGCATTGTATATAATCGCCAAAAGGCTTACATTACACGGTTCCAACACCAGAAAAATTTATAGACATACATGATACAAAAAGAACCAAAAAGGAATATTACAGATCTTTCACCTCTCCAGCAACCTTGGATCAACCTGCGTGATCGGTACCTAAAAAATATTTCAAATCCCACACCGTGTTTCGAAGCTCAGCAGAAACTAGACAACACATGCAATATAAGCTAAAAATGCTAAGAAAATAAGGTGCAGTTTTAGACTCTCTTTCAAGCCTTCAAAACGATTTTCACAAGCAAGGGAAAGTGAGGATAATAACCATGTTGGACTCACAGGAGCCTCGAAAATGATTTGAAAATGGTTTTCATATCGCGATTCACGCGAGTCTTAAAAATAATTCAAAATTGATTTTATCAGTCCCATAATACATTTCAAGTAATCCATGTATCTTCTTGGATTTTCACCGAGAGACCGCAGCCCCCGACTGATGCATCTTCTTGGTCTCTCTCCCGAAGGACCGTAGCCCCAGACGCATCTTCTCGGCCTCTTGCTGAGGGACTGTAGCCCCAAACGCATCTTGTTAACCAGGGTTAACATTCACAGAACTACACGTTCAACTATCCCATTCCATACACATATGCATAACAAAATCAGGGTTTAAATGCATAAAATCACGTATCAACATACGTTTCACAAATCACGTCACATATTACACACGCGACCCACGTTACACTTGCAACCCATGCAACATGCACTACATGCATCCACTCCTCAGAGCCCACACACACATGCCTATAAAACTTTGAGTTTTAAAGCATAAACCATGTTACACGTAATGATACCAAAACCATGTAATTCATTTACACAATTCGTACATAAATAAACTGAAGTTATAAATGCACATAGCCACGTATAAACTTCACATCATCAAGCCACCCGTCACGTACCAAACATTCACTCACATGGACAACCAACAAGCCACACAACCAAGTCTAACCCGAAGGCCAACACCAAATTCCTCAAATCACGAGGTCACAAAACAGCATCTTTTCCCAAAAGAACCACGGGCCCAAACACGCCCCACTCCCAACAAAAAAATAAACACCACGCACCTAACCATGCACTACACCCACATCTAACCATGCACGTCACCCCGAAGACGGCACCAACACGAACACACAAGACCACAACACGACCCCCGAAGCCACAACACAACCTACCGAACCTGAAAAGAATTCAACAGTATTTCAGTCGACTAATCACATATATTAATCAACTGAATACCAAAAAAAACCAATTGAAAACCAAAACCTAACCACCAAACAACAAAACACACAGCCCAGCACTTCAGTCGACTGGACCCCAACCCCCACTCGACTGAAAACTCTCGAGAAAAGCCAAAAATCCAAAACAGAACCAAGTCAATCGACTGACCTCCCAGGTTCAGTCGACTGGCCTCCCAAAAACATGATCCAGTTGACTGAACTTCAAGATCCAATCGACTGACCTTGCCCAGAAACAGTTTTTGAGCTACGATTTGAACCCTCCAAACCTTGAATCAATGCCTCAAAACTCCTATCAAACACCCTCGAACTTACACAAGCCCAAGCCTAACACAAAAACCACGAAAGAAACCTTCAAAACATGATTTCATCCAACCAAAATTGATGAAAAATAGCTTTAAACCCCAAAATCCAACTTTGAAACAAAATCAGATCTCATGCATTTTAACCGATAAAAATACGCACGATTACACGTAGCACCCTTATAAGACATGAGAGTCTAGAATCTTATCTCGGTGAGTTAAAAACTCGATACCTCAAACCACGTGCAAAATCGAGCTTCACCGACATAAAATTTTGTTCGAATGGATGCGTAGACCACGATGCCAATAACAATGATCGACTGTTGGATCATCGAAAATCGAGCCCCAAGCCCCCGAGAAGTTAGAAGAAGGCAGAGAGAAAAAAGAGGAAACTTAACTGAAAAGTTTTAAAAATATTTTTTGAAAATATTTAACGCCAGATATTTATAGGTCACAAAAATATTTTTTTTTTTGAATTTGCACCGTAACACTCAATGGCCCCAGGAACCTACCCCGCATGCATATCTAAGTCCGATCATGTATCAAAAAGCATATAAACATGCTACAATGAAAACACTAAACGCGCGTCGAAAAAAAATGCCAAAAAAGAGAATGGGTCAAGGTCTCACAACTCTACCCCTTAAAAGAATTTTGCCTCCAAAATTCAACACAAGGTTAAAAGAGAGCAAACCGTCGATCATAATCGACACATGCATACGAGATGGTTAGCCAAACCGTTCCTAGGATATAGTCAAACAAGGTCAGGCATCCTAAACATCTCTAACTATCTCAACGACACGGGATCTACCAACCCACCCCAACTTCACATCCTCACCAACCGTAACCTCAACACAGCACATCGCCCACGGAGTCCATCACCAACTCCCAAACAGATGAAAGGAAGAAACAGGCCCAAAGCCTGCATACTCAGAAAGTACCTCTGCTAACTGAAGGCATAGCTGCATCCTTAGGCGCAACCGGTGCTCTCGAAGAACTGGGAGCTATAAGAGCATACGCTCTGCTCTACGTTAACCTGGCCTGTCCACCAAAACTCGGCGTTGTCGACTGTCGTACAGACTGAACTAAAGTTCCCCTATCTGTTACTCAGGCAGTTTGAACTGTTGGCGGCTGCTGTCGATTATGCCTAAACGAACCCTCTAGTGTGCCCACTGTACTCAGTGCACTCTCTCTCTAGGTACAGTTCTTGCGAATATGTCTCAGCTGGCCACATTCATAACAAATATGTAGCTCCCTCCCCTGTGACCCTTGTGACTAATGAATCCATGAACCCTAGGACTGCCTCAACTACGGGCAATCCATCATACGATGTCCAGGCTGCCTGCACCAATAGCAAATCAACTCTCTCTGCTCTGGCCTCCCAAACGAAGCCACTGAGGGTGCTGGTGCAGAGAACTGCTGTGGTAAGCCAGATGGATGAAAGCTAGGACCAGAGGACCTCTGCCTCTTGCTGGAACGCCCACCTGTCTGTGCCTCTGCCCCACCTTGCAATGTCCTGGCCTCCCTCGAAACCCGAATCTCATTCATTGTGTTCTCAACCCTCGTTGCTGCCTCCACCAGCTCTATGAACACACGAAATCCCATTGCAACCACACGCTCCCTGATCGTCGGCCTCAAGCCCTGCTCAAACCTCATCGAACGCAACTCATCTGTAATCACCAACTCTGGTGCAAATCGGGACAAGCTCGTAAACCTGGCCTCGTTCTGCATAACATCCATAGTCCCCTAGGTTAAAGTATAGAACTCCTCCTTGTACAAATTCCTCTTTAAAGCTGGGAAGTATTTCTCCAAAAAAACTCCTGTAAAGGTTGCATATGTGACCCCTACGATGTTCCTGGCTCATCTCCACCACTGGTGAGGATTACCTCTCAGCTAAAAGGTAGCAAAAGAAACCCACAACTCATCCTCCACATTCTACAACGTATCAAGAATCCGCGTCACCAGCTCTAACCACTCTGTCGCCACAATAGGATTAGGATCTCAAGCAAAGGTAGGTGGATCCATGCACCTAAACTCCTGCATTGCTACTGTAGCCCTCGCCACAGGCACTCCCTCTCTCTCTCTAATGGTTTCACCTCTAGCTGTCTCAACCAGCTGTTGGATAGAACCAACCAGCACACGTAACAACTCAGTCGTGTCCATCGATCCCTGGGGAGCATTTGCATCCCCAACATTAGGGATAGAAACATCTCCTTGGCCAACACCATGGCCGTGGCCCCGACCACGGCCTTGCCCTCTCCTTGTAGACATCACGTCTATATGAAAGAAAATAGCACATAAGATGCAACATATAACAAGAAGCACATAAGCATGCTAACACATAGCCACATAGGTTCATGCTAAACAAACCCCACATACCGAGGAGAATCGACAAGAAT
>JAULJZ010038892.1:0-14653 GCA_032270985.1 Heliamphora pulchella
ATATATCTCTTCCTACATATATATACCTATATATTTATAATATTACTTTTGATTATTTTAATGAGAACTAAGTGTTGTAGAGAATTAGAGTTTATTGATTATTTTATTATATTTGTTGTAGAAATTCTCTTGTGTATACAAAGCTTGTGTTGGGGGTTTGGGTGATTTCGTGTTGTAGTTACCAAAAAAAAAATTATTATTATTTTAAAAAAATTTATTATTTTTATTATTATTTTATTTATTTATTATTTTTTTTTGAGCAATTGTGATGATGTGGGTAACTATACTATAACTATACTACCGTTGCTATTATTATATCTAAAAAGCGAATCCTTACAAGATTAACAAGTTACAAATTCTATCTCGGTAGGACATGTATTTCTATTATTATGAAATTCATAAATGAAGTAGTTAATGGTGGGGCTACCAATATCCTTTCTAGAGTGACGCATCTTGTATGTGTTCCTGAAAAAAAAATATTTTTCATTTTTCGGGGTCTCAAAGGGGCGTGAAAACACATAAGAACTCTTGAATGGAAATGGAAAAGATATGTAACTCTAGTTCCTTCGAAAATGGTATGATCTTTAGCGCAAGAAGAGGGGGTTGATCCGTATCATCTTGACTTGGTTCTTCTTTCTCTATTTTTTTAAAAATACTTAGTCAGGTTCTTATCCTACTTGTATCGAATAGAGCATGCTGAGTCAAATCTTCTTCATGTAAAACTTGCTTGATTTAGATCGGAAAAATCGTGCGATTTTCTGAAACCATGTGCTATGGCTCGAATCCACAGCTAATCTTATTTTCGATAGAGGCAGTTGACAATTGAATCCGATTTTTTCCATTATTTTTTTCATATATGTAATAAATAGTACGAAAAGAAGGCATGGCTCCAAGTTGTTTAAGAATAGTGGCGTTGAGTTTCTCGACTCTTTATCTTAGGATTAGTCAGTTTTATTTCTTGATAGAAGCAGAGAATGGGGTATAACTCAGTGGTAGAGTGTCACCTTGACGTGGTGGAAGTCATCAATTCAAACCTGATTATCCCTAAACCCAATGTGAGTTTTTATATTTTGACTTGCTCTCCCGCCGTGATTGAATGAGAATGGATAAGAGGCTTGTGGGATTGACGTGAAGGGGTAGGAATGGCTATATTTCTGGGAGTGAATCTCGGGCGAATATGAAGCGCATGAATATAAGTTATGCCTTTGAATGAAAGAACCTGCCCTTGGGAGAGAAACAACAATTGAAAACGGTTATTAATACCCCGTAAGTTGAAGAGTAGAAGGAGGAATCCGCCCGACAAGGGACTCGCATCTGATTAGCTAGTTGGTGAGGCAATAGCTTACCAAGGCAATGATCAGTAGCTAGTCTGGGAGGATGATCAGCCACACTGGGACTGAGACAGGGCTCAGACTCCTACGGGAGGCAACAGTGGGGAATTTTTCACAATGGGCGAAAGCCTGACGGAGTACTGCCACGTGGAGGTAGAAGGCCCACGAGTCGTGAACTTCTTTTCCCGGAGAAGAAGCAATTACGGTATCTGGGGAATAAGCATTGTCTAACTTTGTGCCAGTAGCCGCGGTAATACAAAGGATGTAAGCGTTATCAGGAATAATTGGGCGTAAAGCGTCTGTAGATGGCTTTTTAAGTCCACTGTTAAATCCCAGGGCTCAACCCTGGACAAGCGGTGAAAACTACCAAGCTGGAGTTCGGTAGGGGCAGAGGAAATTTTTGGTGGAGCGGTGAAATGCGTAGAGATCAAAAAGAACACCAACGGCGAAAGCACTCTGATGGACCGACACTGACACTAAGAGACGAAAGCTAGGGGAGCGAATGCGATTAGATACCCCAGTAGTCCTAGCTGTAAACGATGGATACTAGGTGCTATGCGTATCGACTCGTGTAATGCTGTAGTTAGCACGTTAAGTATCCCGCCTAGGGAGTACGTTCGCAAGAATGAAATTCAAAGGAATTGACGGAGGCCTACACCAGTGGTGGAGCAAGTGGTTTAATTCGATGCAAAGCAAAGAACCTTACCGGGGCTTGACATGCCACGAATCCTCTTAAAAAGAGAGGGGTGTTTTCGGGAACGCGGACACAGGTGGTGCATAGCTGTCACTAGCTCGTGCCGTAAGGTGTTGGGTTAAGTCCTGCAATGAGTGCAACGCTCATGTTCAGTTGCCATCGTTGAGTTTGGAACCCTCAATAGACTGTCGGTGATGAACTGTTGGCATTAGTCCTACATTATGTCTCTGCAGATCGAGGAGAAAGGGGACTCAGCAGGAAGAGGATTGTACCATAAGAGAAGCAAGGAGGTCAACCTCTTTCAAATATACAACATGAATTCTGGCAATGCAATGTAGTTGAACTTTTATGTAGATCTGAATGAATCATCTTTTCTACGGAGGTAAATCTTTGCCTGTTAGGCAAAGGGATAGCAAGTTACAAATTCTGTCTCAGTAGAATATGTATTTCTATTACTATAAAATTCATAAATGAAGTAGTTAATGGTGGGGTTACCATTATTCTTTTTGGAGTGACGTATCTTGCATGTGTTCCTAAAAAAAGGAATTTTTTTATTTTTTGAGATATCAAAGGGGCGTGAAAACACATAAGAACTCTTGAATGGATAAAAAAGACTTTGTGAAAACACAGTAAAATAATTTTTCTTAAATAAAAAAAGACTTCAACTTTTATTATTTTGAGAGAGAGAGAAAACCTAGAATTAAAAGTCTAATTTACCTAATACCACTAAATGAAGATGCAATGTCTGCCCAGTCCAAAACCAACACTAGCAAATACCACTTGGAAACTACTAAAAATGGATATGCAAAGAACCAAATAGAGTTACATAACATGCATAAACCTCCCTACTTGGTACAAAAAATTCAAATTATCTCCGGGACTAAACAGCAGCGGAAATAGCTCGGATGTTTTATGGTTGCCAGAGGATGGTGGTCTCTGCAATCATGGAAGTGACGACGTAAGGATCCATGTTCGAAGCAGGCCTCCTGTCCTCGAAATAACCTTTGCCGGCCCTCTCAGTGTCCCTCCCAATTCTAATTGAGGCTCCACGATTTGCTACACCCTGTTGGTTAATTACAAACACAAGCAGTATAAGAATTGAACATTAGTTCACAGAGTTTTGGGAAGCACTACATTCAAATGCAGGTAAGTTAATTGAAATAATTAATCATTCTTTTGAACAATGCAAATAAGGTAACAAAATCATTATAATAAATAAATAAATAAATAAATAAAAGCAGCTCGGGAGTTGAGCCAAGAAGAAAAACTTCGTGATGACTGCCTTTCCCTCGATCAAATTCTATCTTGAAAAATCCCAACATATATATACATTGGGCATAGAGAAAAAGAAAGGAATCTAAGGTAATGAATGAATATCAAATCAAATTTAAAAAAAAAATTCACCTCTAAATCAAATATCACATAAATATTCTAAATGATGACGAATACGAATTAATACACAGAGAGATTGAATTTGTAATTGCAATTTAGAATTCATCGCCATTGCAATAAGAACATGCATATTATAGAACAGAATCAAAACTTTATACAGTAAGTAAAGACATGCATACCCATAGGAAGGTGTTTATATCAGCAGTCTCGTGTTTTCCTGTGAGTCGACGCTCATTGCCTTCTCCATATGCAGCAATGTGTTCCTTGTGCCTCAGTCCAAGCTTTTCAATGGCCTTCCTAATTACTTCAAACCCTCCATCATTTCTCATTGACTTAGTACTGTTAACAACATGAATAAGCTTCGTGAGCTGTCTATTTTATTTTCGGCTTTCCTCGTAGTTGGCATCCATATGATTTACAATACCATTCACAATTCATGCATATAGATCGATTCATGATTGATGTTTATCCAACACAAAATAAACATTTAATTATATAAAATTTTCTGTAAATGTATCAAAATCAATCTATTTTTTTTATACAAATGAATTGTTCATCTCCATTTTTTAAAGTTTATGTTGAATATTAGGATTCTTGATTCAATTCAAATTACCATACATAAAATTAGGATTTCGATAAACGATACGATTCTTGATTTGATAACAATGGTTTTCCTATATTTCTTTTTCTTTTCTTTCTTTTTCCCCATAAATTCGGGCCAAGTACAAACTCTTTAAACCACCTACTACATCATCCATTTCAAGTGATTACAAAATATAACCTGTAGTTGGTGTGAGCACCAGCTCCATTCCAGTCGCCCTGGTGAAAAAAAGAATTACAAGCCTTAGTCACATTGCCAAGTTCATCAAATGGGGGATGTGTAAGAAATGTCGTTCCACGATACAAAAATGAAATGAATATTAGTGGTATATATTAGAGAAGTCGGTGGAAATGGAACGGGAATCCCAGGGACAAAACTAACCTGAATAGGTTTAGGGTCAAAGGAAACCACAACTCCAGCAATCTCAGTGATCCTCTGTTGTTTGAGGAAACGAATGCATTATTTTTTCATGGAATTCAGATATGATAAGAAACAACAATACGTATAATCAGAGTCCATAAAATTACCTCTAGAATGTATCGAGCCACCCACAACTCATCCCCAGCACTGATGCCAACAGCAGGCCCAACTTGGAACTCCCACTATGAAACACAAGGCAAAACTCATGAGAGGTTTTGAGGGAAAAAAACTGCAAACTCCCACTGAATTTTAAGACTCGGTAATTTGTTTGTAAAATTATTATTTTTAAAAAAAAAGGTATTTTGCCACCCCTAATAGTTTGATTGTGACCCAGTCAATTACCCATTATTGATTAATTTTGGTTCATTATTTTACTAGATTTCTTTTCAGCACACTTCTTTTTTTTTTTTTGATTTGCAAAAATTATTTCTATTTCCGTATCTATCTATGTTTATTGAGACATAATTTCATTTTGGTATTCTTTATATTTTTCAGTTTACATGTGTAATTCTTTATTAATTTTATTTTTGATAAATTTAATCTAAGTTGCAAATAATGTGAAGTAATTTGAATTGTTTAGATTGTCAATCAAAAAAGTTTAATTATAGCTTTGCTCCCACTGAAAAGAAAAGTTGGCTCTGCCATGTGAATCTAATTTTTACCTGGCCTGGCATCACTTCTCCATTGATTCCACTGATGTTGATGCCAGCATAAAGGCATGCTTTATAATGAGAATCAACAACATCTCGCCCATAGGCTTTGTCAGCGCCAACACCACAGTAGTATGGTCCCTGTTTTGCTCAAACCAAACTCAACTCACAACTATGTAAAAACGGATAGAAGCACCAATATGTACAAGGAAGAGGAGCAATGGAAATGAACAACAAAATTGGCTGAATCCCATGAAACCCTTTCATAAAAGTTTATTGATATCTTCTTTTTATAAAGTAAATCGACTTTGGTTCTTGAATAATCCACGTCACTTCTCCTTCTATTGTAAGAAAAGACTCCCTTTTTATGCATAAAAGACCCTTATCACTAATTGTGATTTTACGTGTGGACAATTCCTCAATATCTTGTTTTAAGTTGGCTCAAGTTACACAAAACGAAGAGTAGAATGCTAGCTTTAAGTTAAACCAGTTTTAATTAAGTCATTCTTACAAAGCCTGAAAGCCATTTATGAAGACAATGTTAAGTTGGAGAAAAATATGGATTGAATTGGTCTTTGTATTCAGTATGCAATTTGTTCGCTGAACAACATACTAGGGCAGGTCGTTTTGGGTGCTTTGTCGAGGAAACGAGAACTATATCATCATGTCATATGTAGATATAAGAAAACTCATACATACTTGTCAACGCCACTACATTTAACCAGGACTAGCTTCCCAAAACAAATGCATACCTATTGCACGTAAATGGTTCCTCTATTGGTTCCAATTGCCAAAAGAAAAGTATCTTATAAGGGTGTCTTTTGATTACTGGGAAACGAATTAAAACAAAGTCCTCAACATAACCAACTCTAGAAATACTTGGGCGGAAGGGGGAAGAAGAAGAACAAGGAAAAAATTACCACCACCCCAATTCGCATCTAAACACACTGGAATTGGTTGTGTACT
Source organism: Heliamphora pulchella (assembly GCA_032270985.1). Taxonomy (NCBI): domain Eukaryota; kingdom Viridiplantae; phylum Streptophyta; class Magnoliopsida; order Ericales; family Sarraceniaceae; genus Heliamphora; species Heliamphora pulchella. The sequence continues at coordinate 6,055 of JAULJZ010038892.1, forward strand.
TCCTACTATGACAAAGATTTGGTGACCAGAGCAGAATCAGGAAAGGCAACACATAATCAGCATTCAAGGAAGATAAGTAAAAGAAGCACCGGTCAACAAAGATAAGTAATACAAAATCGAAACTGTCAATGAAGAAATTATATTACCTGAGGTCCAGGATAACCACCCAAAGGCCATCCAATTGGCCACTTCACTTCTTTCTGCAACAAAGTGTACTCCTGCTCTATACCATACCTGAAAAAGAAATAGAAAAAGGATATAAAAAGAATTGAATTGCAGGAAAGAATAAACTAAGAGTCCCAATAACCTACAATAGAAAGACGAGGAACCATATGAATTTTTTATTTTTTCATTTTCGTGACTAGTTAAATAAATTGAAGCAAAACATACCAAGGTTCCTCGGCAGCAACATCAGGGTTACTGAATACCTTCTCAGCACTGAACCTCTTGTTTGTTGGGATTGGCTCCCCACCTGGAGTGTAAGCATCACACATTACCTGCAATTTTTTAAAACATAAAAATACAAATAATTGAATTTAGATGGAAAGAGAACATCAGATCACAAACTCAGTTGAGATATTTTTCATGAATCAATTTAGTTTATCAAAAAGGACTTACAAGAATGTTATTGCCCCTCCTGAATGGGTCCTTGAAAATGGCTTGAGGGCTATTTTAATAAACCAACCAAAGTTAGACCCAGTCTGCAAATAAGTGGTGAACAACAAACTGAAAATTTCTTATTGAGATCAAGAAGGCATACTATATGATGACTTCACTGTCCTCGCCTGGCGCTTGACCAGTGCTAGAACCATCATAGTTCCATTTTGGAAGCTTTGAAGGATCAATAACTGGTGCATTGAGGGTCTGATTCACAGGTAAAAAGATAAAAGAAGATAAATAACCAAAGCTTATGACCAACAAAAGAAAAACACAAACATCTTATACATATACATAGAGAGAGGGGGGGCTTCCCTCCGTACATTATTCATTGCCCCAGGGGGTAGGACCACATGGTTCCCCAATGCATCTGCAAGTCACACACGATCATATGAGCTCCTCGTATTTAGGAGAGAGCTCCACATGATCATGTGGCTCACATAGACATCGGGGCACCACGTGGCTATACCCTTGGGGCATGGAATATTTCTTTCCTCCATATGTGTCTAATATGGCATACAACAATAATCCAAACTATTTATTTCGTACATCTCGCAAAAAAGATAATCCAAAATTCAATTTAACCAGATATCAATAAGTACATGAACTAATCGCACATTGTTTATAAAATGAATGTACATTATTTTAGGAAAAAAATGAAGTTTAAGTTTACAGAATTCATTTTGTAAAACAAGACGCGATTTTTTCATGTATCTATCGATGTTGAATCAAACCAAACTTCTAGATTTTTGCTCAGATAATCTTATTTTAATTTTTCCATGGATTATTTTCTCTGTGCGGTTTAGGACATGAATGATTCAAATTTTATTGTCGTGACCCGTTCTCCACCCACAGAACATGATCTCGAGAGGTATAAAGGAAGGGCTATATATATATATATATATATGGATCAAAAATGCTACGAGCACTTAGTCCCCGAATCTGTGCATGTATCAGCATAGAACTGATTGATATCTGTGTGTCATAAAAAAGATTACCCTGGCTTTGCTTCTAAGATCCATGCCAGATCCACCAATCCTGTTCAATGATCAGCATCAGAAGTGCAATAAAAAGAAGGAAAAGAAAAACCAATAAAAAAGTTAATTACAATTGGCGGGCCTGGGCTAAATGTAACGAATTTTGATTATTTTTATTTTTTATTTTTTTGAATTTTTTCTTGTTTTGACTATTTCTTTTTTATTTTTTCGAATTATCTTGATAAGATGAACTCATAAAGTAAATTTTTTTAATTAAAAGATAAAACAAATTTACTAAAAACGAAAATAAATAATATAAAATTTGACTTATTAATTTATTTTTGCTTATTTTTATTTTTTCTAATTTTTTTTATATTTTATTAAAAACTATTATTTTTTAGATTCGTCGCAATAAAAAAATCTAAAAATATAATAAACTTACTAAATAATAAAAAAAATAACTAAAAATAAAAATATACCCCGTCACATAAGTTAATAAGCAATTATTTCCGCAATAAACCGACATGTGAGCGTTCTTATATGACCAAGAGAAAAGCTTAAAAAGAAAAAGAAAACACTACAATGAAGAAGAAAAGAAAGAGAGAATATGCGTAACCAGACTGATTTGTACCCAAAAGTGCGTTTAAAAATGACATCAGCAATGAGAAAAGGAGCAGAGATCTGGAAGAACTAACCATATGTACTCTGCAATAATCTTCTCAGTGGTCTCCGAGAGATTCAGATTGCGAAGATCTGAAAGCAGCGACATGGTGATGGGACTCAAAACGTCACCTGAAAATAAAAAGTACGCTCTGACTCTCTCTCTCTCTCTCTCTCTCTCTCTCTCTCTATCTCTGTCGATGTGTTGATTATCCCGCAGAGCAAGCCAACTTATAGGCACACAGATGAGTTCGTTTTGAAAATTCCGTTTGGGTATTTTTTAATTAGGATACTGAGCTCTTGAGGGGAAAACTACTTTATCCTCCCAATGATAGGAGGATGTACTTGAGATAGTTTTTTAAAGATTTTTCATATGATTTTTTTTTTTGGTTTTTAGTAAAAAAAATTTTACATTAGTGAAAATGTTTTTAAATTTTTCTCAATATGAGAAATTAAAAAAATAAAAAAAAATTGATCAAAAATTTTCTAAAAAAACACCTATAAGATATTTGTGACTTTTTTAAGGTTTTTTTTTTCGTATTTAGTAGAATTTTTTCAATTCTAGTCAAAAGGCCTATATTTTTAAATTCATTTTATCATTATGAATCAAAAAAATAAAAATCTTGACTAAAAAATTTAAAAAAATTAATTTTTTTTTAAACAAACTACAAAATAATCACTAAAACAGCTAAACTAAATAGAGCCTAATAACAATGCCAAACACCACCATAGTGCTTTTTGACGAAAATGGTTGGGGTGTTTGGAAATGATATTACTAGTAATTTTAATTAATTTTTTGTTATTAATTTTATTTATAAGTTACAAGTTTTTTTAAACACTTACAACTTCTGTTATAATTTATAATTTTTTTTCTTTCTATTTCAGTTATAAGTTATAATTTTTACCAATTATTTACAATTTGTACTATAATTTATAAGTCATTAGTAATAATTTTATCAAACACCGTGAGTGTATTGTCATTTGCTTATTCAATTTTTAATATATGTGCGAATATTATTTTTATTGCCTAATAAAAAAAGTAAAAAAATAAAATAATGCCAGAGTTGCGTTAGTTAAAAATAATGAAAAGAAATATAATAACTTAGTTAAATAATAAAAAATAATAAAAAAACAAAAATAAACAAATAAATAATCTATTACCCTAAACGGAGTTACTAAATGTGAACAGACCGATGGAGTTAAGAACAAAATAGAATTAGTCTGTGTTTAGATTAGTTATTTTTAGTAAGTTTTAAGATTTTTGATTTTTTTTTGTAAAAAAGTAAATATCATATCACATAGAAAAAATGAAAAAAAGTAAAAAAAAAAGCCTATTTAAGCCAAATCAGTTGATTTTTTTTATTTTTAAACCAAAAAACTAAAAAAAAAGCTGACCCAAACAAAAACTTAGTCAAAATTATAGGTAGGCAACTGAACACAACGTGGGGAGGGTGTCAACAAACCCTGGTTAAATAAATATTAATGGTTGCCCGGTCCCTAGTAAGGCCCTGTTTTGGGATAATTATTTATTTATATATTTTATTTTGTTTATTTTTGTTTTTAGTAGATTTTTTTCATTATTTAGTCGAATTATTATACTTTTCAACTTATCTCATCGAGTCGAATTAAAAAATAAAAAATTTCGACCAAAATACAAAAAATATGTTTAAAAAAAGCCAATAAACTAAATTTAATGTTGTTTATTTTAATCTTTAGTAAAAAAATTTTATCTTTTGATCAAATATTTTTACTTTTTAGGTTCATATTATTTAGATAATTAAAAAATAAAAAAGTAATGAAAAGATAAAAAAATCAACAAAACAACAATAAATAAAATTTCCGCAATTAGCCCAAATTACCTAGGGCCTGTTTGGTATAACTTTTAAGCTAGCTTTTTTTGCAAAAAAATTAGCTTTTTAATTGTCCTGTTTGATTTTTAAAAAATTAACTAATTTTTTTTCCTCTTAATTTAAAGAAAAAAATCAATACATATTCCAAACACCTTAACTTTTTTCAAACAAAATTACTGCAATACCCTTATTTTAAAAATTTAACCATACTAACAAAAAAAAAATCGTGCCAATATTTCAAACACTACAACTTAAAGGTTAAAAGTAAAAATATTTTAAACATTTTAATAAAAAAAAACTACTACAAAAACTATTTCAAATAATCTAATTTTTTATTTTTTTTTTTCTAAAAAAATTGAACTTTTTAAACATCCCAAACCAAGACATAAGTGTAAACAACAAATTTCATGTCCGAAAATCACAATAAAAAATTATAAGAATAAATTAAACTTTTATTGAATTTGTAAATATATTACAATCTCTGATGAATTTCTAAATCAAAAGAAAACAAATTCTCTTATTGTTCTCTTCAAATGTTGACTCAAGAGCTTAACAGCGTGTTCCCGAATCAAAAAGCAAAATATTATCTGAGTTTGGTGGAGAATGATAAAACATGGTTGAGAAAGATTTTTAGGATTTCAAAGTTTTATCTGCATAACTCTCTCAGTTGCTTTATAACTCTAAGTGTCAGATATCAAAATTCTTTCTGTTAGATGGCACACCTATTTATAGGAGAGTAGGAGACAGAGTTATGAAGAACTCAAACTCTTGATAATTATCTCAATTTTATTTATTTTTAAAGAGATAATTATCTAAACTTATAATTATCGCTTTTATTTATTTTTAAAGAGATAACTATAGAATGGTATAATTATCTTAAATTTAAAGATATAATTATCTAGTAATTTAATTATTATTTTATATTTATTTTTAAAAAATAATTATATATTTTTAATTTAATTTGGAAAAAAAAAATTTCTTTCGTGTAATTCTCATGTGCTAAGTGGCTTCATTTAATTAGTCAAAGAATTATCATATAAAAAAATATACCATTTTGCACGTGGACCCACATAATTGGACCAATCATATTATATTTTTAGGTCACGAGACATGTGTTAATTTGTGATAAGTTAAAATTTGTATGCTTACAAATGTCCCATCGAAACTTGCTTATATTTATATGAAAAAGTCTCGAATTCTTCTTCTTCCTTTTTTTCCAATTAGAATGGAATTCTTTAAAACCTAAAAATAATTGATCTCTTGGTCCAACAAAGATTTCTTCTTGCACTAGGAGGTTTGATATCTTGAAACCTGTAGGTGATAGAATTATCTTTATTTATTCGTCAGGTATTGATGGTAGAATTGAAGTAGGAGTGTATTTCTTGCTATATAAATAAATACTCAGTCCTATGAACTATCCCATCATCAATTAGCACGCTATCAGCGCACGTACTTGTTACTGCAATTCTCTCAAACTTTATTATCAAAGTTGTCAGTAGTTATCTTTAATCATCTTCCACGTCCATGCACTGTATTTCTCAAATAAAAGGAAGACTAAAATCAACCACTGCGTCAGTACTCTATTTTCTTGTGAGAAAGTCTTTTTTTTACATGATTTTATAATTTAAATCGTTTATATTATAAATCTCATTGATTATATCACTTTTGAAAAAATTAGATTTTATTAAAAATCATTATCTATATGATCTGATCATATTTGTTTTTTTTTTTTTAAACTTAGTATACTTTTTTTAAAAGAAATAAACAGTTATATATGATCGCATCATATAGCTAACTACGTTCAAAAATATGATTTTTTGTATTACTAATGTACTCAACTCGATCGATAATATAAATTATTTAAATCATAACAAAAAATATAAAAAAACAAATACCATATTAAAAACATAACAACTTCATGATTTTCATAACGATTTTTTTTTTTGTACTATGCTGGACCTTTTTATATATAAATTGTAATATAGATACATGTCTCCTTACTTTTGATATTTTTTTTTTGGAAAGCGGTAGGAGCCATTCTTCACCTTTTTTATTTCGTCTGCTAACAATATTTTTTTTTGCTAACAAATTTTCTTCTCCACATTTTTTAGGATATTTGCAGGAACAAGACCTCTTTTGGAAGCAGTTACTTTGGACAGTATTGGAGAGTTGTTACTTTGCCTTCCGTTGGTGATTGGTTACTTTTGCACTTCTGCCGTCGTTGGTGACCTGGTTACTTTGCTGCTGTTGGTGACTTGGTTACTTCTGCTGCCGTTGAAGACTTAGTTACTTCTGCCGCCGTTAGTGACTTGGTTACTCTGCCTTCATTTATGACTTAGTACTTTTGCTGTCGTTGGTGACTTGGTTACTTTTGTTGACGTTGACTTAGTTACTTTGCTGCCGTTAGTGACCTAGTTACTTTGTTGCTGTCGGTGACTTTGATACTTCTGTCGCCGTTAAAGATTTGGTTACTTCTGCCGCCGTTGGTGACTTGTTATTTCTGCCGCCACTGGTGACTTGTTACTTATGCCGCCGTTAGTAACTTGTTACTTTGTCGTGGCCGTTGGTGACTTGTTACTTCTATCGACGTTGGTAACTTGTTACTTTGCCGCCGCTGTTGCTAATTTGTTACCTCTGCTGCCATTAGTGACTTATTACTTCCGCCGCCGTTGATGACTTGTTATTTTTACCGCCGTTGGTAACTTATTACTTTGTCGCCGCTATTGGTGACTTGTTACTTCTACCATCGTTAGTGACTTGTTACTTTCACCGCTAGTGGTGACTTGTTGCTTTGCCACCGTTGTTGGTGACTTGCTACTTCTACCGCCGTTGGTGATTTGTTACTTCCGCTGCCGTTGGTGACTTGATACTTCTGTCGCCATTGATGACTTGTTACTTTTGTCTCCGTTGGTGACTTGTTACTTCTGCCGCCATTGGTGATTTGTTATTTCTGTCGCCGTTGGTGACTTGTAACTTTGCCGCCACCATTTGTGACTCGTTACTTTCATCGCTAATGGTGACTCTTGTGTTGTCCCAATTCCTTTTAATTCAAACAGTCTAACAAAATAATCTTTCTTTTTTTTTTATGACTGAACTTAAAATAAAATTTCAAGTTGCCTATGTACCCAAAATGGGATCAAGTCAAACGTAGTTCACAGTTTTTTTTAGAGGGGGTACCGTTCACAGTTTAAACTCATGCGGGTTACGAGCAACGTGCACTTTAGGCTTGTGCGTCAAGAAGCTTTTTTTTTGTCTTCTCAAGGATAGTATCGTTTTAAGAATTTGTCATTGATGGGCCCAACTCTTAAACCGTCTTCGGCAACCAACTTGTAAGCGTCATTTGTAAAAACTTCTTGAATTGCATATGGCCCATCTGTTAGGGTTGGTATATTGAAAATCATGATTTTATTATTTAATTTTATTTTAATAAAATTAATTTTTTATTTTATGAGAATCTTTATGAGCAATGTATGCATATCATTTTTTGTTATGCATTGATATCCAATATTCTGTATAGTATTTAATCTGGTGTGTAGAGTACGGTCTGCACACAAAAGATTAGATTTTAGGTTCTTACAGAATATAAGTTTTACGTTCACAGTTTAGATGGAAATGGACATACCATCGGTACAACTGTAGCATAGAGTTTTAGTTGGCCTATCTTGATTACGAGGAACAGATAATAGCGTCGTCTATTGTTCTGACTCTCTGTACTAGTACACTTTGTGTGTATTAAACAGGACATTTGGGGTAATTAATTTTGTACCGACTATATAAATTAATTCACACCCCAAGGTTATTACGAATAATGCTTATCCTATTAATCCTAAAATAATTATTGATTTGCATATATTTAATATTAGTTATTTTGATTCAATAGAGGGCGCGATCTTATATAGGTCTATATTTCTGGTCAATTGGATAGTGGTATTATTTATATGAAAATATTAATTATTGACGAAATCTACGTCCCGATAGATCATGATTGACGATACCCCCTTAAGGATGCTTATAAGTTTTGACCGGACCAAATCCTACAGGTGGATTTGATATCCCACGGCCAAATAAGTTAAGCGGAATGGCTTAAGAAATATCAAGATACCGATTAAATTAAATTGTCAGTAATTAAATTTAATTGGCAGGTATCAGAAATTTTAACGTGAGGAAAAATGATAAGCATTTAATAATAGGAGCTCAATGCAAGAAGGTCTTGAGTTTATGGGTCAGAGTGCAATTATAATTCTTTAGTGGTGTGAACTGTAATTCAGTGTTTTATAGAAATTGCAGAAATCGCACCATGTCTTTCCATAATTGCAAAAATCTCTAGTAAGCGTCTGTGTTCCACTGAAAGTCTAACTCATAATTACTCCCTAGATCCCTGCTGTAACCCTATATATATGCGGGTAGGCTGAACCAATTTTTGATGATTTTATATCATTATTATTATGATATTAT
>JAULJZ010038903.1:0-14653 GCA_032270985.1 Heliamphora pulchella
GCTATAGTTAAACCTATAACGTTGATTACTTGAAAACTTTTTCTCATGTGACTCGTCTTAACTATGTTCAGATCCTTCTATTTGTTGTTGTTAGTCATCCTTGGCCATTATATCTACTTGACATTAAGAATATTTTTCATCACGGTAATCTTAAGGAGGATGTCTATATGGATCAGCCCCATGAGTATGTTGTGCCTGGCAATGAGCACCTTGTTTGTCGCTTACGTAAGGCCCTATATGATCTGAAGCAATCATCTCGTGCCTGGTTTGATCGTTTCAGTTATGTTACCATTGCTTATGGTTTTCGGCCTTCCACATTTGATCATTCGGTCTTTGTTCATCATTCTTCTGCGGATACTATTGTGTTAATTGTTTATGTTAACGATATCATTATTTCTAGTGATGATTCTACTGGTATAGTTGCCTTAAAACGACATTTGGCTCACCAATTTCATACCAAAGACTTGGACATTCTCCATTACTTTCTTGGGATTGAGGTTGCCGCTCTTCTCGAGGGGTTTCTTTATTCCAACGTAAGTATGCTCTTGCTCTCCTCTCTGAGACTGGGTTGCTTGATGCTCGTCCGGTTGATATACTTATAGATTCTACTATTAAACTCGATGCTGAACACGGAGAACTATTTCTAGATGTTGGTCGTTATCGGCGACTTGTTGCCCGTTCAAGTGCTAAAGCAGAGTATCGTGTTATGACTCATACTACCTCTGAAATGTTGTGGGTCCGTTCTCTCATTCAAGACTTCAGCATCACATATTCTCATCCTATAGAAATGTTTTGTGATAATCAAGAGGCCATATTTATTGCTAATAATCATGTGTTCTATGAGCGTACTAAGCATATTGAGGTTGACTACCACTTTATTCGAGACTTATTGATGACGAAGCAAATTGCCACCGCCTTTGTTCACTCATAGAATCAATTGGCTGATGTTCTCACCAAGCCATTTGCTTGTTATTCGTTTCAATCTCTCCAAGCTGGTCATGTTTGATTTCTATGCAACAGCTTGAAGGGAAGTATTAGAGTTTATTTCTGTTAGAGTTTATTAAATTTATTTCTTCTATATTTGACTAAATAGTTTTGTAATTCTTTACGTATGACTCATATATATATATATATATATATATATGTTGTCGGGTATAGAGACTATTTTGAGCCTTTTGATTCTCACCTTAATTCTCAATTAGAATCTCTCTGTCGTTCTACCTTCTTCTCTCCCCTCAACCCTAAATCAGCTTTTTACAATTCAACTAACGCAATCATCAAAATGAAGTTACATGATCAGCTGAAAACATACTCGGAAGGCAAAGTGCACATGGAACTAGAATGGTAAGTAGGGGCTTCTATGCCTGACATAAGCAATGCAATGCAGCAATCCTGAATTGCATGATTGTCATCATCATTAAGCATAATGCATCATACCACGACAATAATATTTGTATAACAGATCAAAGGTCAACTCAATAATATTATGATCTAAGGTTTAAAAGTTAAAACTATTAAATTACATTTTGAGGGGGAAAATAAGAGCAAAAAGGCTGCCTTGAACATTTTCTAAAAATATGCTAAAAAAGCGTGCTTTACGTGGTATTTTAAATGTGCTTTGCTTTAACTACTAAAAGCCCTTTTGCTGTTGCACTTTTCGGCTTGTACATTAAGTGCACTTTTACCGGCCCCGAGATTTCTATGTAAAATAAGAGTAAGTATCAGGTCTTTATGCTTCAGGGGTTTCGGAACAAAAATCCTTGTCTTAAAAGCTTCACTATCACCTTGGGAAGCTAAGGGTGTAAAGCTATTTGAATATAGGAAAAAATAAAGGAGGAGCCATGAGTGAATGTATATTTGAATTGAAACCGAACCATTATAAAATTTGTATTTTCTCTCTTTCTCTATCTCTCACATTATTGCTTAGTTATATATTTCAATTGCCTTGTTCGCGTACATCTTGATACACTTGCTTCTAGTATATTCTCTCCCATTCATTGCATTTGTGCTAATTGTTTTTTTTTTCTTTTGGAGTTATTATTTTTAATTTTTATTTGCCAATCCAATTCAAGATCCTCTTGAGTTGCTTTATGGATGATAGTTACTTTCATAGATTTTGTAAAGTGAGATTTTTTTAACTAAATAAATTAACCACTCGAGGGAAAGAACTTTGCCACTGGACATGCACATGATTTGAAGATAATTTATACCAAAGCAAATTCAGGGGATACTCAAAAGATGTTCATAAATAATAAATAAATAAATGACCAAAGCATATAGCTTCTCAACTTGATCGCTTTTGACAAAACAGTCGCCGTGATGAACATCATATATTTATGTACACTTCTCTATTTCAAATAAGAATCCCATTTTTTAAAAACTTCTGCATAAATGGAGAGAACTACATAAGCATTCTCTCAGCTGGTTCAATCATTTCCTAAGATGTGATCATCACTAAAATAGCATTCAACAGGTGGCACAGTTAATGTCTGGAGTAAAGGCAAAAGGAAATATTAAACCCGTCCCATAACAAGGACCACAAATTTTTTATCCAAGCACAGAAACTTTTATTATTTTGTATTTTTTATACTTACCTTCAACTTCCGGACTGTGCGGCATCTGGGTAATACTAAATGTGATGCCTAAGCCTAATGAGAAGATGCCAAATCCTAGAAACACCAAGGGTAAGGATGTGTTGTATGCTGATTAACTGTTCTATTGTAATGAATAGTTATCAGAACGTGTGAGACGAACAGCAGGGGCTACTTGGTTCTCCCGTTCATGCCAATGTTATATGTTATAGTGGAATTTCTTTTCTCCCTTTCATAGGGGCTCAAAAAGTGGGCATTCTTTAGATTTTAGTTGATTGACCGGCTGATATGAGATAACCTATTTGAAACAAAGAGATTTTGTAATGGATTGGTGCACTGAACTTAGCTTATACATTTTCATACTATATTGCATCTGCATCCTCATAAAAAGCAAGAACTTCATCCGAAAACTGAACAAGTAAGAGAAGCCTAACACAGTAATACTTACTCCAAATTTCCAATGCCTAAGTCAGCCTAATGTGCTGTACGCGGACCAAGTATACTACCTACAGGTGATTCATATTATTACTGCAAATGTTCTTTGAAAACTAAACTAATACAAGGATGCATTTCCTAGCCCATAGTTCTTTGTTCCTAATAAATGTACTAATTTGCAGATAATTAATCTGCATAGGTCATACATCTACAGAAGGAATGAGTCATCAACAACATACCTCTGCAAAGCTTTGACGAAGTGCCAGAAGCTTCCCTTCTTCACTTCCAACAAATACAAGTTTTTGCTTTATTGATTCAGAAGCAGAATTCCTGTCAATAATTGCAATGGAACAGTTATTACATAATTAAAACAAGAATCTTCTTTTTTAAAAAATTAATTAAAACAAAAACCAAAAAAGAAGGCTGTCTTTGTAGTATACAGAGTCATTGTATTTTTTCTAGTCACAAATGCAGGACACCCCATGGAGGATTCTAACAAGAAGGCCATACTGAAAAAAGAAGAAGAAAATCACATGCATCATCTGTTGTACTCTTTGGTACTTACTTCCTGCCAATAATTATACGAACAGCATCATGCATTATTGTGCGTGCAAGCTCTTCAACTGAATCAGGCAAAGTAGCACTAAATAATGAACGTAATATTGAGGGATTAGAGCACGCTTTGACAACTGAATCAACCTGTCCCACCAAGCCAAGCTCAAATAATTTATCTGACTCATCCAGGACAAGGTATTCAACCCTGCAAAAAACAATATCAGTGTTGACAACCATGATAATTGGAACTCGTGCTGAAAGAATGGGGGATACTTTCCATTTTCAGATGACCAAGCACTACAGAAAACACTCATGTGATATATGAATAGTGTGCACACTTCATGAAGGTAAACTAGTTTCGTAAATTTATCTCAGTCCACAAAGCGAGATTTACTTTAACTTATACATTTTGAAATAGAAAACTCGTGGAAAACTATAATATGTTTCTTAAAGTCAATTTATAATTCTACCAAGCAGACAGATGAAACAGCTTGAAAATTCTATGGTCAAAGAGTATGCCCAAAATCTGTGGTTCAAGTTTCTACTAAAATAATTACTTTCAAATTTTATGATGGAAGTCATAGGACTCAGAGAAATCATCATATATTTCATACTTGTGTCCAGAAAAGAGGTCTATTCAGATCTTAGGCAATTTTTTCTGCGCCAAAGAAGTTGACTTTGAATTGACCTTTCACTGCACACTAGAGGTTAGGTCGTCTATTCCCATCTTTTGAAGTTCCAAGTTTCAAAAGTTCTCATTTTAATAATGATTACACTAGCTCAAAAATTTCAATGCATGCTTGCAGAAATAATCATTAGAGAAAATTATTGTTTGGCCACATAGCGGCAGATGATTGCAAATATCAACTACAATTTGTCAACTTTTCATATACTCATGAAGTCAAAATCTCACTGAAGACTCGCTAATATATCCCTAAATGCAATATCTGTTGGAGCTGTTGTAGCCCAAAGGGAGCTAAGCCATTAGTTTTGCATCACTGGATTGGGTATGCATGAAGTGGGTGACATAGAATGTTTGAAACTCGAAAGGTATTTCAGTTTTTTATAAAGCTTAAACTCGACACTCAAATTTCATTTGTGTTAGGAATTCAAAGCGCATTCCAAGAGGCATTTTCTTTAGTGTTAGAGCAACTAACATGCTGTTATTGGCCCTCATTGAAAAAGAATACCGGGACAGCCATTTTTTGACATTCCTTTTTGAATGAGTCGCATCCTCTCTTGTCAAAATCTTACGATTCACGATACGTATCTTACGATTCGATATATTAAAGAGGTAAATCAATACGTACCGCATATCGTTTCTTATGTTAACTCGTATCTTACGATACATAATGCGATATGCGATACACGATACATGATTCGATACATACGATACACTGACACTTAATTTTTTAGATAATTTAACTTGTAAAAATAAATATTATTCGAAAGTTTTACATTGTTAAGATATTAAAGTATTTTTTCTTTAATATTTATATGTCTTCATAAATATTTACTTGTCTAGTATTAAGTATACAACACTTGTTTATGGCAACCAACATTAATATAGTTTTATTTTATAAACAAAGTAGTTGAGCATTTGAGAGTTGTATATTAAAATTTTAAAATTTAAATGATATGGTAGGATAATACAAAGAACATATTATACAAGATAAATCCGATTTGGGCTATAATAATGCATTTACTTGGGATATTTCTTATTGCTTTTCAGATATATGTATTGATTACTGCATATTTTTATTTTTGAGAATTATATTTTCGCAATGTTATTAATTAATATTATTTAATATTTTATTCTTGTAATATATTTGTATTATATCAAATATACATATTTTTTTGACCTATATATTTTTAAATTTGTTAAATATCTTACGATACTCGATACGATACGATACACGATTCAAAAAATTAAAAAACGATACGTGATTCGTATCTCGATTTGACAACTATGCTTCCAGGTACCATTCTTTTTCAAAGCTGTTATCTCTTCAATCATATAGGCTTTTTTCACTTAGAGTCTGCAATTGCTTCCTTCCAACCCTACGGGATTGATATAGAGGACAAGACGAGACAAAAGCACGATATGGGCTTGATAATGAGTCATATGAGACAAATTGGGAAATTGGATGCTGAGTACATGTCCTAACGCCTTTTCAAAGGGCAATAGGCAAGTCATAAGTATCAAAATCAACAACAAGAGATTCATTATCAGGTGAAACAGTGGAGGAAACTGAGACAGCAGGCGGAAATAGCAATTGGCAAGGTGGTAGTGGCGTAGCAGTCTGATTTTTTTGACGTTGAGAATAAGTATGCAGATCAGTTCTATCTAATCTTCCAGTAATTTCTTGCTCTGTTTCCCTCTCACCTGACTCTTCATTCCCCCCCTCAGTAGGAATAAGGTCATGCTGTGTAAGATTGGGAAATATTAATCCGTGAGACTCCTGATTAGATTAAATTTGTGTATCCAATGGCAGCATCTCTTCCAACTGATAAGTCTCCCCCTGAAGAGATGCCTTAGATGGACAAAAAAGGACTCGGTTTCCTAAAAAGTAACATCCATACTGATAAACACTTGAGTGGTTGGAGAGTCATTTATAGCCTTTTTGGGAAGCAGAATAGCCAATGGGGATACATTTAACAGCATCAGAATCCAATTTGCCACCCGAGTGTTTAGGGGCATTAACGAAACAAGTACACCCAAAAATCCTAGGCGGAAGAGAAGAGATTGATGGAGATGTGGGAAGAAGTTTCAAAGGGTTTTGAATTGAAGGATACTAGGAGGCAGACGATTGATAAGAAAGGCAGCGGTGAGAATAGTCTCACTCCAAAATGACTTGGTAACATGCATAGTGAAGAAGAGAGAACGAGTAACCTCAAGAAAGTGACAATTTTTGCGTTCCGCAACTCCATTTTGTTTAGGAGTGTGGACACAACTCGTCTGGAATAGAATACCATAAGTCTCTAGATAGGCGTGAAAACTTCCATAAAAATATTCAGTCTCATTATCAGTACGAAAAATCTTGATGTTGGAATCAAACCGAGTACGCACCATGCGATGGAAATTTTAAAAACATGAAAAAATTTCACTTTTAGCACGAAGTAAATAAATCCAAATGACACGAGAATAACAATAAATAAAAGTCACAAACCACCGATAATTAGAAATAGAAGTAACAGGTGAAGGGCCCAAACATTATAATGAATAAGCATAAACATAGAATTACTGCGTTTATTAATTGAAGGGTAAACAGACTATTTATGTTTGGCAAGCTTATAAGCTTCACAACAAAAAGTACTTCTAGAACAATGTTTAACTAAAGAAGAAATTTTTTTTTCTAAAACTCCAAAAGAAGGTGTCCCAAACGACGATGCCACTGGTGCAGTTGCAAAAGTAAAGTTTCGGTATCAGCATGAAGAGCCTAGCTAGACGTTGAAGGTGAAAGCGAAGTGGAAGACGAAATATCTAGTAAGTATAGCCCACCATGCGCACTGCCACTGCTAATAATTCTCTCCATTACCAGTTCCTAAAAAGCATAATGAGTGGGAAGAAAGTTACAGAACAGATTAATGAATTGGTAAGACGACTAACTGATAAGAGATTAGTAGAAAAATTGGGAACATGTAAGACAAACGAGAGAGAAAGGGTGGAAGGACAATGGATGGAACCTTTGTCAGATACAGAGAATAATGACCCATCGGTTATGCAAACTTTATCTTTATTAGAACAAGTAGAATAAGAAGAAAACAAGGTGGAAGACTGATCCAGTTATATGATCAGTGGTACCTGACTCAATGATCTAAGGATTATGAGTGACAACAGTACTAAGAGCACAAGGAGATATACTTGAGTGTGCAAAGTTAGAGAAGGAAGTGGAGGCAGTAGAAGGGGAGATGTCAGCACGAGCTATCAGGCGCCTGAGAGTAGCCAGCTTAACCTTAGAGAGAGGACCAGTTTCACTAGATGGGTTAGCAGAGGTTTCAGAATGATGAGCGTGGGAGCATATAGGTCCACTATTTTCGCCACCACGGCCACTGCCACATCCCGAAGGAGGACGACCATGTAACTTCTAGCGGTGGTCAATAGTATGACGGGGCTTACCACAATACTCACATCATAACTGATCTCGAGGTACTGAACCAATCTTTTCCCTAGATCAAGGAGTAGGGTAGCCTGGTCAGATGAAGGACGAGACAATTAACACAGAACGTTGCTGACTAGAAATTGGAATCATTGCTTGACGTCGACTCTCTTCCTGTTGAACATAAGCATGCGCTTGCCTCAAAGTACGAAATGGATCTCGACCTAGAATCTGAATACGGATTTGATCATATTCAACATGTAGGCGGACAAGAAAATCATAAACCCGCTAATTTTTCACCATCTTCTGTAAAATATCAGCATCAATAGTACAAATAGCTTGAAAATCCTGATAATAATCAATCTCATTTCACAAACTAGTCAACTCGGCGAAATACTGAGCTGGGGAGCGGTCTTTTTGATCTAAGCCGCAAAGCTTCTTTCGTAATTCATAAAGTTGTGTGTCATTGCATGCCTGAGAGTAAGTTTGAGCGGTACCATACCAAATCTTATGAGTCGTATCCAATAATAAGAAACTGCGACTGATGGAGGGCTGCATAAAATGTAACAACCAGGACATGACAAGAGCATTTTCCTCTATCCATCGAATGCGAGAAGGCCTCGCAACTGCCAGTTGTTTAGTTTCTCCGGTAATATACCGAGAGACACCGCGAGCAACAATGGACAAGCTACAAGCACGAGGCCATATTAAATAATTACTACCATCCAATTTCACCAGGCTAATCTAGAGAGATGGGCTATCAGTAGGAATCCTAAATCGAGGTAGGTCGGTGTCCACAAGTCCATCAGAAGGCTTGTCAGTATCAGACATGACAGAACACAGTAGGTTGAAAAAAAGGTCAAAGTGACAACTGGAACCCTACCCGTCACAAGAAATCCACAAGAAACCTCAGTTAAACCTTATTCGCGGAGGACCAAACAGCACTGATCGAATCAGGAAGGAAGTGCGGCAAACCCAAAACCAAACCACGAGTCGCGCAAACCCTAGTCGCGATTCTGAAGCTGCGTAAAATACTTGGCCGTGCTTTGAAATCAACTCGAGAAAAAATAAAGGTGATTCAGGTCTTGGAGGCACCTAATCGGCACCCATAGATGGAAAAACACTCATTGATCGAAGTTGAAAGGGTTCCAAAACATGATTTGCGAAGAACAAGCTACGAGGCGCCGAAAAAATGAAATAATTAAAAAAAAATATCAAACCATCGAAAACAAGAAGTGTAAAATCATGGATGCATAGATCGGCACTAGTTGATCATGATCATCTCGAGATTTTTTTTTACAATCACAAATTCAAAAAAGTAAAAAAAAAGAAAAGGAAAAGAAAGACACAGAAAAATATAACTAATAAGCCTTCTTTACACAAGATCTTGTTCTGATACCATGATAAGAATACTGTAGAAATGAAAAGAGAGGAGAAAGTGTGGGAGAGAGTACTGTTGTGGTGGTGAATGAGATAGTAACAAAAAATTAGAGTTAGCTCCCGTATCACTATTATTTATATAATGTGACTAACGTGCAAAGTACAATAATGCCCCTAACTTAACAAGAACAAAAAATGTTACCAAAAACTTTGAATACCTCATAATTTGTGATTCTTTTGTGACATGCATGGAATTAGCATGAAGGTTTGAAGAATAGTGCTTGCAGAGATATCATAAAGAAGACCTATACTTTCCTCATGCTAACCAATGCCCCCTATCAAGATATTTTAGATGCTCATTGTAAGGGATATGAATCCCACATTGCCTAGTTAAGGTCTATCGACTCATCTGGTGAGCTCTACCCTCAACCTATCAAGAGGCCTTTTTCCAAGTAAAAGAACAAAATCATGTGTGCTCCCGTGGTGCAAAGCGGACAATATCTTGGTGTGGGCTCTGGCAGAGGAGTGGCCCTCTTTCACTCATGAAGACTTACTAGGCGCACTGTTAGTTAAAAAAAAACTAGTTGATCTCCCTGCTGTACAAAGGCAGTGTCGACTGTCAGATACTTAGTTTTATATATTTTTTCACTGGTAATCTAGGTACTATTGCATGTAATGTAGGTTTAGCGGTCAATGATTGGTGAACCAACAGATTCATTTGCAACCCGCGAATAAGAGTCTTTGGGTTGGATAGGTAGTAGAGATAGGAACTCCTATCTTTAGGGCGGGCTTTCAAGACAGAGATGCACTGTTCCAGCTAGAAAGGGCTTTCCTTCTGTGGGGGTGGGGGGGTAAGTTCTGATTGATTCTAATCATGCGAAATCCACTGAGCGTAACTAAAGCTGCTCGGCAAAGGTGCTCGTCCTTACCTCATCCAATGAAAACTCGCAGACCTTATGAATGAATTTGATTGATTATGCGTGTGCAATTAGAACTGCAAGAGTAAGTGAACATCATCTCGTGAACTGGAATTGGCTTGTT
Source organism: Heliamphora pulchella (assembly GCA_032270985.1). NCBI lineage: Eukaryota > Viridiplantae > Streptophyta > Magnoliopsida > Ericales > Sarraceniaceae > Heliamphora > Heliamphora pulchella. The sequence goes on from JAULJZ010038903.1 coordinate 10,103, forward strand.
CGATATTATCTTGACTTCTTTCCAAGGGTCTATTTGCCAAATCAATTCAATAATGTCATCCCGAAGAGCGGGTGAATGATCCACACCTGGAGAAACGTAGAATTGTGCCCCCTATTTCCACGAATATGAAGGAATTATTCCGTTATTGCTCACTAATAATAGGGGAACGAATGGCACATAGTTAAAAAAGGAGTTCTGAGCGAGTAACTGGGGGACATTTTGGCAGAGTTTGTTTGTCAACAGATGAATGTTTCGATCTATTTTGATTTATGGTCACATCTGCAAACACGTTTTGTGGTTATCTTGCAGCATATTATGAGCGTTGTTAGCGTTAGCATTGAAGTCATAAAAAGGCCTTTGTGAGATTTTTTGAATCAAACTCAAATTCTTTATTCCTAGTATTCAGCCATAACTTTTAACATATCCAATGGGCCATTGCTTCAACGCTAGACTTGGCGACCACAAATAGTTTCTTTTTGGTACCAAAACTAGACATCTTCATAGGGAAGATTTCTAGAGTCAAGAAGTTCAGATAACTGCGGGGAAGGTGTGATGATGGGGAGCTTGCATGAACTAATTGTTGGCTATACTAGGTCATGTATGAAATAACTAGAGGAGTTTTCCTGCAACGTTTTGGTAGCTCCCAACATTTACCAATGAATTTTATCCTCCTTAAGGTATGATGATGAGGAGCATGCATGAACTTATTATTTATATCGTTAGGTTTGCATAAGTCACCTAAATCTCTCAAGTCAATCCCTTGATGACTGCTTTTTGAGCCATAAATGGCTTTTGTAACTGAACCATTCCCCATAGAGACAAGGTGCTTGTTTATAGGAGTTTCTCGGTGTCATTTGTCATCATTAACTACTTCTCTGGGTTTGGGTGAAGTAGGGAGGGGATCCTACCACAGTCTTGATGTCCACACTAAACTAGTATCTTCGGCTTCATGATAGCAGTCCTTACCTGGCTTCCAACTTGTATAATGTCTGCAAATCATCACAAGCATTCTGGTTTTACTGCTTAGATACACTTTGCAAGATTCTTGACTACATGTGATGTATGTATTTGTTAAAGGGTTGGTTCTCAGTGCATGTTTCAGCATAGACATAAATGCCTTTGTTAACAATGCAGGCGTACTTTGGTATCCACCAGCCGAAGAATTTGAATGAGGCTGATTTAGCTCGCAAAAGGCTTATATTTGACGAGTTCTTTTATCTTCAGGTGATATATAGTTTGTAATTCATAATCCATTTGTTTTCATATTATTATTTATTTCAACATATTCCCCAGGTAATGTCGCTTGAAAATAGTAGTAAGCGTTATCCTACATTTTGTGGTGGTTTACCATAATCATATTTTATTGTTTCACTTTATTGAGTACAATTCAATAGATTGAGGTCGCTTTCATGACACATCTTCAATACTTGATGTCACTTTTTGCGCTTGAACGCGGTGTTATTCATTGGTAAATTTCTTATAAAAATTCTCTCCTTCAAGAATAGGTTGTTCCGATGGCCTCTTAATTTCATTTGGATGTGATTAGTTTGCGGTTATCACATCGCTGAACCTGAACAGAGTTTTACCTGTTGAGCTTATGTTTGTGTTTGCTAATTATCGTCTCAATGTTATTGGTGTATGTTTATTATATCTCGCACTATACCCTGGCAAATCTCTGTTACGAGCACAATGTGTCACCTCAAGGCTGTAGAATTGTGTTTTTATTTATCAATCATATGCATTTGATTTTAGTGGTTTGATCTTCCAAGTGAACTCATAAACAATTATTAAGTGTGCAGCTGATAAATCTCAATATATCTTCATTCGATTGCTTTCAGCTTTCTTCATTTTAGTTGACATACTATGCGGCCTTCTTTCTCTCTGCATTTTTTTCCTATTGAAAATTCCTAATGGATTTTGTTCTTTGATGAAAATGATTTTCACTTTCCAGTTGGTAGTGAGTATTGGGGCTTGTATAGAACGATAGACAAGACAAGCTAATTTTCGTAGATTTGTGCTATTAAACGGAAGGTGTTTTATTTTGATTTCCATTTTTGTTTCCTTATTAGGTAGTTTCCCAAATATCTTTTTTTCCCCCTAATTAGACAGTGCCTGTGTGTGTGTAGGGATGTGTGAATTGAACTAATACATTTGCTTTAGGCATAAATGAAGTTGAAGATACTGGTTTTACTCTATTTTCTTTCTCTTTAGTTTCTTCTATCTTCTTTCTTCTCTTCTCTGGTTTGCATCAGTTGTGTTACTGCTTGAAGCAGGACTAAGTTTTGACAATAACATGATCTGAAGTCCTTGTCCCTTTCTTTTGATATCAGTTACTTATCAAAAAGAAAGGAAAATATTTTTTTTGGATTCTATTTATATTTCTGGACATGAATGGAGCAGTTGAAGGCACCATGATTTCAACAATATCTATAATCAATGCAAATATCTTAATGAACTCTCAATCTCACTTATTGGGTTTTGATGGCAAGAATCAAAGTCAAGGAAGGCCTGATTACTAGTAGAAGGATTCATGTGTTAGTGTCATGCATTCATTTAGATTTTTCAAAAGTTTGACGAAAATAATAATGCAATTATTTATGTCGTTGGTCTACTTCGTCGTGGATGGATCTGAATGACAGAATAAAGGAGACAAGTAGTGGGATGAGCATTCTTTGTAACTATTCCTGCCATGTATAAATAGCCTAGGGAACCTGAATTATAGTAGATCAGCGATACCAATTGGGGGTATTTTTCTGTATCCAGTGGCCAAGTCTCCTGGAATTTCATATAAAACTTTGGATAGTCCAGAGTCGTGTCCTGGCATGATCACTGTTAAGTCCTATAGTTTAAATGGTAAAAAAAAAGAAAGAAAGAAAAAGATTACATATTTCAGCTGAAGCACATTTTGACAGGGCAAGAGAGGTCAGAATCTAACAGAATTTATCTCGGGAGAGAAAGGATAAGGTTGCTGCTACACAGTTTCATATCGTAAACATTTCTCTCGACACTTTCTCAAAAATTGTATTTTAGCTTTTGTATCTACAGTCATGTGACTTACAGCACAGGCCAAAATTAACTTTAGAGTGTGGGCCAGATCAAATAAATATTGGGTTGGTCGGTCAAAAGTGCTGGCTGGCATGTGAACGCTCACCAGACAGTTAGAATGGCTATGAAGCTTAAGATTTATTCTAGCAAAGCTTTATATGGTCATGTGATGTGAACATCTAATAACAGTAGATGACATTTATTGTGTGGATTTGAAGATCCATTTTCTGATGATATGACGGGAATGGTGGATGACGGAGAGATTTTTTTGGTATATGTATATTTTATCATCATCTGTATGAGTTTCCTGCTGTTCTAATAGTTGACTGAAGTATGGATGAGATCTAATATTATCGAGAGGGATTTAAAGGAGTTGAGATTTTTTTTAAATTTTTTTTATTTTTGCTCCGTTAATTTTGATGAACAATATTTTTGAAGTTTTTTCCTAATTTCCTTTTTCATTTGGTTGCATATAAATGGGAAAGATTTCTTACAAGTGATTATGTCATTTTACCGTTCGATCACTTTAGTAAGTGTTGTATTTTTATCACCTTCCCCTCCCTATAAGTCTCTCCCCTTTCTTCAATTTTCCCACTCTCTACTCTCTCTATTGACATCTATGGTGTCCTTGGTTGCCAAATCTGCATGTTTGTGCCTGTCTCCGAGTCTCAAGATGTATACATATATAGTTTTGATGGCAGTGGAGCTGCTAGATTCTAAAGATGGACAAACAATTGGCGATACAGAGATGCGGCATCAACTGGATTGAAGAGAATGGAACATCCTTTTGGCTGGAGCGCAACTCTAGTTTGAAATCTCTGCAATACAACTTATTAGTAGGATGTTGCCTCTGCGAAGAGTGATGAGATACGAGACGAAAGGTTTCAATGACAGCCAGTTTCCCTTCCAACTTTCAAATTTTCCAATCAAATCACACGAATCAATTGAGTAGCATGAACTCGGTTATTTAATTGGAGAGCAAGGTTAAGATATTTGAGGATAAGAGCACTGATGTCACTTGTATATAGGATACATCATCTCTCTGGGCTTTAGTTTATTCGCTTTTCAAAGCCATTCCTTCGTTTTTGATATCTAAAGATTGGAGGGAGGTGTGTCATTTGTTGTAATTGACCCATTTGTATTTTTTTTTGTTCTGGTAGTGGACTTGTTGCCCCCTCACTTATCTCTATTCTATTTTATTGATACATAATCCTGTTGCTAAAAAAAGGTTGTATTGTAGAGAACTCCCAGATTCCACTGTTTCAAAGGGCAAGGAATTCATCTCAATGTTGAACCATGTTAGAGTTTATTTAGTTTATTTTCTATTTAGTTTATTTCTTTGGAAAGTTTTGTAATTCTCTATGTGTGACTCATATATATATATATATATATATATGTTGTGGGGTGTAGTAGCATTAATTAAGTCTCTTTATTTTCACCATAATTCTCTATTATTCTCTCTTTGTTCTTCTCTTTCTTTTCTCCTTTCAACCCTAAATCACTATT
>JAULJZ010038914.1:0-14653 GCA_032270985.1 Heliamphora pulchella
ATCTCTCTACCCATTGCCAATTGATTTTGGATTAGATACCCCCAAATCTAAAAATGTGTCTATGAATTGTTATAAATCATAACATAATTAATAATACAATATAGGATCATTGATCACAATAAAACTCAGACCCACATCTCTTACCCTAGATGCAGGTGTCTTACCTATTACACTATATGCTCATCATTCAGAGCAAGTTCTTTATTGATTTATGATGAACTTTTTCATGTTTATAATGCATATTTAATATTTAACTATTTTAAATATATTTTTTGATGTATTTTAAAAATTATAACCGAATCTTTACGATTCACGATTCGAGAATGGGTAATTTCGATTCACGATTCGATTCTCGACAATTTAACTATTTTAGACATATTTTTTGATGTATTTTAGAATTATACCTATGGGCCTCGTTTGATTTCCCAACAATTTGGGATTGCATTGCATTAACTTTTATTATGTAGTTCAATCACTTTTTGTTTACCTGACTGAAAATCGGGATTTAAAATAGGGAACATCTTGGCCCCACATGTTTTTTTAGCAAGTTGTTTTGTATCCGACTATATTCTACAGAGCGTTGGATAAGTTGTGCAGCATGCAAGGTATGAAATGGAGCGATAACTAATACCATAGGAAATGTGGTATTGTGGAGGATGATAACTGTTTGGACTATTTCCTTATTTAATACAATGGTTAAAAATAATTATAAGTTATTATTCAATTATTTATCTCATGCTAACTAAAATTAGTATAAATAATTTTGAAATTGCATATAATGCATCAGATAAACCATAGGGCTTATAAGAGTTGGAGTCATGTATTGCTTTACTCAGAAAAAGAAATGCCTGTGGGATTATTAAAATAAGGACTCCTCAAGAAATAAAGTTTAATTGTTGATTCATAAAATGCCCTAGGTCAGTCTGTATGACTCGATTTTGGTCTATTATTTTAATGTATCTTGCCCAAGCTCTTGCCGTAAATCTAAACGCGCATAGTGGACAATAGAATGCAAAAATATAGATGCTCAGCTAAATACCTGTTTGTATTGTCACATAGTTCCTCTAGCATAGCATGTAGTTTCTTCTCACTTTTCACAGAAGGTGGTAATACAACCAACTGAAATTAATACAGTTGCAATGTCCAAACCCGGAAAGCCAACGATATCAGAGAGAAAATTCAATGAGTTATTAGGAGATGAGGGGTGCAGTAGAGAGGTGTACAGTTTAATTTACCAAGACAGACAGTGGCTGGCCATATCTCAAAATGCTCTCTGCAAATACTCGTACAGCACAGAAATGCATCCACGAACTGCAAACCTGCACCATGCAGTCCAAGAATTTCTTGAAATATACCATCCTACATAACAAGCAAAAATTCCAGAACGTAACAGAACAGTTGTAGAGAGAAGAAATACTATTACTACTCAAAGTGTCAGTTCAACAATTACAACCAGAAGGCGGTGGTAATTTTGTTGTAGGTTTACCATATGGTAACTTTGTTAAATCATGGATGATATGCCTTGCATGTCCACTAACACCGCAAACAATTGTGAGTGAACCAATACACAAGAAGTCGGTGTAAGCCACTTTGTGTTCTTGTCCAAAAATGTCAATGATGATTTTCATAAGCGGTCTTTGGGTACAAATTGTTGATAGATAAAAAGGGTGTGCAACAGGGAATCGTGGATAAGCAACAAATTTGCCACATCGTGTATGTACATACAGATAGAATTATGTATCTCCTGGCCTCTACTAATGATTAAAACCTTTCATTGGTTGAAACACTCCACTTCATAAACTATGTCCCTGTGATTTTTGTAGAACTTTGTTGTTCACCCTTTTTGTGGGAGCCTTTTGTTTCCTCCCTTCTTGTATGGGGTTTTCCCCTTTTCTAGGTGGCATTCCCTTAATGCCGTTCTATAGATCATATTAATTAAAAACAAAAAAAATGGATTAAAGACCTCTAATTAGAGTCATATCCAAGTTAAAGATCAAATTGAATTAATCCTTTTTCTATTGCGTGGTTTTATCAGCCATTCAGAAACAAAAACAAAAAAACAAAAATAAAAAGGTTCCTATTCTAATTAATATTCGATTTAGGATGGTTTACATCAGAAAGCATTTTACTATGTGTGGAGGAAAGGAAGATTTTATTGGGGATTTGGGTGTCTGTCCCCCTGAGACCTGTACCTGCTCTTAGCGAATATTACCAAGCAGTCTCCACCCAAGGGCAATTGAAAGGGATAACTGTCCTTTCTTGATATGACCAAATCTCCATCACACCAATTAATGTGCAATGGCTAACTCCCTTCAAACATGAGTCCCATGGGCAGACACCAGCATTGCCTTGCTCAGTTAATTATAGTAAAGATGAACAGATCATATTTCAACCTTTTACTAATGTAGGGAAATGCTTCAGTTAAACCATAAATTCCCTTCTCTGGCAATCTCAACCCACTTTGCAACCTCGGCCATGTCACTCCTCATAAAAGCACTTCAACTTTTTTTACTCTTTTGTCTAATCCATAATACATGCTGCCTACATCTTCACACAATGCATCCAATTTCAATCCAAACCTAGTTACCATCAATCTCAAATCTGGAATTTGGTCTCCATATGCTGCAGGCATGGTTTTCTGCACAACATTCTCTACAATTAAATGTACATGTTTAGGCTGCATAATAGACTTCCCCTTCTAAAACCCACACATGATGCCTGCGCACAAGCTCCACCAGTACAAGCGTGATGCGGAACGAATATGATTGCAGCAAGATTATGGGCAATATAGTGACGGAGTTACAACTTGCACAGCATCTATACCTAATCTGGTAAGAAGTTTTGGGTCTTCCACTAATTCTAATTTATACTAGATTAGTCTAGAGTTTATTTACCAATAACAACTATTTAAACATCATAGAAGCTAGGATTTTGGTGCATTTAACTACATAAATGGGAAAAATTGGAAGGCTGAAAATTAACAAGGATAAAACTGGCTGAAATAAACTGGAAGTATAAATCACACCAGGTATAATAAAAAATTGCTACTCTGAGTAAAATGAAATTACCAATTGTTATTTTAGGCCAGTCAAATCAGATGCAAATCAACAAATTTCAATTCAAATTAACATAACAAAAAGTGAAAATGTCAACCACCGAGACTATAAAATCAATAAGAGAAACTTCTTTTCCTTCATGCACAATGAGATAGATCCAGTTTTTGACAGATGGGTTCTGCTTTGGACAATTGATGCATGCAGGAAAATTTTAGGACTATGGGAAAACTATCAGTAACTGCTACACGGAACCATCAGCTAAATACTTCATATTCAAGACCATTTACACCCCACAGGCTTCTCACTAGGAGGTAAAGGCACAAGCTCCAAGGCATAATAGTTCTAAGGCATTTATCTATGTTTTCATGGCAGTTACCCCTTGTGGATTTTAGAGAGCTTCAGACATAGACCTGAGGATTTGCACAGAAGCGATCTTTCAAAAGAACATATGAAACGAAGCTGAAAGACTATCATAAGAAACATACTGGGAATAGGATGGATAAGACTGCTAAGCCAATCATAACGGGAAGGGAGTTTGCGAGTATGAGGAGGATAACAGGGAGAAGTGGATGGTGCAAAAACAAAAGGAGAAGAAATACATCAACCTGGTCCAAAGAGAGCTCTGACAAAGGAGGATGAGAGCGAGGGTAGCGAGAGTAAGCCTGCAAAGGGATAAGAGTCCCAGGCCCTTATACTGAGCGAGATGTGGGTTCCATCTCCGAAGGAGAGTAAAAAATGGGAACCAAACGAGCACTTAGGAAGAGATCCACCATAGAGGTAAAAAGGGCAGATTCTTGTAAAGAGGATATAGTGCTATAAAATGGAATATCTTCACAAAAAGTGACATCAAGAGAGTGAAATATGAGGCAAAACACGGGATCGTAACAACGATAACCTTTGGACATGGAAAAATAACCCTAACAGATACATCTAACAGATTTACTATCAAATTATTTACGAGTTGGGCAACGATTATGAACAAAACAAGCAGAACCAAACACCCGAGGTAGAAGAGAAAATAAAGTATGATTGAGTTGAAGAACTTGAAGAGGAGCCGAACCACGTAGGATTCGACTAAGAGTACAATTAATGAGGTAAACTACAGTAAAGACAACCATATACTAAAAAGATTTAGATACATGCATGCCATAGAGGAGGCAATCAACGACGGACATAATATGACGATTCTGCAATAAAAGTCACATAATAACGATGTCTAAATAAAGCAGCAACCGGGAAGGATCCCCATACATCCAAATGAATAAGACAAAAAATAACAAACATACGATGAATGCGAAAAATATAATTAGTGCTAGTATGTTTAGAAAGTTTATACACTACACAGTGAAATTTATGGTCTTTATATGTTTTCTGAAAGGATAGAAATAACAAATGTCAATACTGAAAATTTGCATGTTCTAAATAGGCATGCCAAAAATTTAAAGTTTGAAGAGAGAAACCAAAGCATGAAGACTCCGGCAAGACAAAAGCCTAAAGACTCGAGAGAAGTGACTCCCCGAAGTAGTACACATCAATCTTGGGAAATGCTTGGGAAATGCTTGTGTTATTTATGGTACGCTCCATAAGGTAGCACACATCAATCAAAGTAGTACACTTCCCCTTCTAAAACCCGCATATGCAGCCACACAAGCTCCACCAGTACAAGAGTGATACGGAATGACAATGATTACAGCAAAATTATGGGCAAGATACTGACAGAGTTAGTCTAAAGTTCATTTTTCCAATAACCACAACCTTAAACATCATAGAAGCAACGAATTTGGTGCATTTAACTACATAAATGGGAAAAATAGGAAGGCTGAGAATTAACAAGAATACAAACAGGTGGAAATAAACTGGAAGCATAAAGAAATCACGCCAGGTATAATAAGAAGTAGCTACTCTGTCAGAGTAGAATGAAATTGTCAATCGTTATTTTAGGTCAGTCAGATCAGATGCAAATCAACATATTTTAATTTAAATTAACATAACCTACGAAAAGCAAAAATGTCAACCACTGAGACTATAAAAACAATAAGAGAAACTTTTTTTCCTTCATACACAATGAGATGGATCGAGTTTTTGACAGATGGGTTCTGCTTTGGACAATTGATGCATGCAGGAAAAGTTTAGGACTATCTGAAAGCTAACACTAACTACTACGCAGATTAATTCAAATGGGTCCTCCTTTGTCATGTTGATCCAAATTGACGTGAAATCATGTTGGAAACAGTCAAAAGAATAATTTCAGTAACTGCTCAGTGCTCACCGTAGCACATTTTCTATTTCAACATTTTTACATGGACTAGACTCTTATGAACTATAAAATACGGATACTTCAAAATAGGCCCCGTACACACACATATCGGATGCGGATATGCACCCAATATAGCAGGATACATATCTAATATGCCAAATAAGTATCTGATATTTTTTTTTTTTGAATTTCGGATACGGCTCAGATATGTGGGAAATATGGAAAGATACGGAAGGGATGCGTGGGGATATGTGAAAAATACGGCACGGATACGCGATGCTCTAATTTTTTATATTTTTTAATTTTCTTGGGGTATTGTTTGCTTCAAAATTTTAATTTATTATATGTTTTACTATGTTAACTCTAATACATGATATAAATTTGTAATTCTTCTTTATTAGTTATTTTAACATTTCATCATTATGTTTTGATTACTTGTCATGTATTCAATACTTAATTACAACAACAAAATGAATTTACTCTTACTTTTGATTTTATTTTTATAAGTAATACAATACTAAAAATTAAAAAAATAATAATTTTTTACAAACGTATCCTAATCGTATTTGTATTCTACTTTTTAAAAAAATTTCATATTACCATATCCGTATCGTATAGTATCCATTGTATTGGAATTTCAAAATCACTCCAATTCATTAATCTTGGTTGAATGATAATACCAAATGGTCTAGGTTCAAATATTTCTACCATTTGTATATCTATGGGTTTAATAAAAGTTTCTAGTTGCCTAGTCAATTCATGAATCATCTTCCACTGAATTGCTAAGTCAGTAGAATTTGATTTCATATCAATTCCTTTTGTTTTGATCTTTATTCGGACAGCCTTCTAAGTTAGATCATTTATGCAAACAAAGTAATGTGGAATTTCTTTCTTTGTTGTCTCGTAATTTTTTTCCTCATCATCTAGAGGATTTTCCAAGTAAATATTTGTGTCCAGTGAGATTGATATTTTTTTCCCTTTTGTCTTATCTATTTTATTTTGTGTTCTTTAATTTACACTTAGGAATTTTATTTTCCCCACATTTCTCACCATCTCTCAATCTATGCGAAAGATCTCTCTTTCTCTTCTTTTCTTATCATTTCTCACCCAATCACTTAAACCAAACACGCAGTTATTACACCGATTTTAAAATTGCGGAGAGTAATGCATCTGACCATTAGAGAAAATAAAATTCAAATATTGAAATGGCATACTTTAAGATCGTCTTCAATCTTGGCAATCTGAAGATGAATTCCATCAATGATCTCCTTGAGAGGCGACGTAGTTGGGTACTTCGCCTCATCCCATACAAATCTAAGTCACACAACAAACAAATTAACAATCTCTACATCTTAATACCTATGTTGCCAATATCTTATGATTCATGAAACGTATTTTATGATTTGATGCATTAAAAAGGTAAAACGATACGTATCGCCTATTGTATTCTATGTTAAATGTATCTTACGATGCACGTATGATACATGATGCGATAGGCGATACGCGATACATAATGCAATACACAAAAAACATCAATACTTAATTTTCTAGATGAATTTAATTTGTAAAAATAAATATTATTAAAAATTATTGCATGATTAAGATATTGGGAAGATGTTTTCTTTAATATTTTCTCTATTTTCATAAATATCTACTCATCTACTATTAAGAATCTTACGACATTGATTTATAACCACTAGCATTTAGTATAGTTTTCTTTTGTGAACAAATTAGTTGAAAACTTAAAATTGTATATTAAAATTTTAAAATTTAAATGGTATGTTAAGGCAATATGAAGAATATATGATATGCGGTAAATTCAATTTGATTTATAATAATGCATTTACTTGTAATATTTTTATTATATTTCAAATGTATTAAATATTGAATCATGCATATTTTTATTTTTAATAAACATATTTTTACAATATTATCAATTAATATTATTTAATGTTTTATTCTTGTAAGATGTTTGCGTTAGTGCAAATATACATATTTTCTTTATCTATTTTTAAATGTATTAAATATTTTACGATATTCGATACGATTCCAATACGATACACGATTCAAAAAAAAAAAAAAACAATATAAGAAGATTTGACAACCATGCTCAATACCAATCCTTCACTCAATAATTCACTTCTTTACCTAGTCATTAGTCAGATATGAATCAACAGCAACACCACATCCATACATGGTCCGGGGGGGTGGGTGGAGGGGCGCGGATGGGAGCGGTCGCCCCCCCAAAATTTTGAAAAAACTTACTATTATAGTAGGTATTAGTTTAAAATATTTCATAATTATATTAGTTCACACCTCTAGAATTTTTTTAAAAATTTAGTATATACTTTCCTAAATATTTATAAGAACAATTCGCCCCTGCTAAGTTAAAATCCTGCGTCCGTCCATGGCCACATCAACAGTCAATGAACTGCTGACAACGCCTGAAACCCTCTCCAACTCCTCGATCTGACGCCGTATCTTGTGAGACGCTCCATCAAATGTACGCATTCGACTGCACAAATCCTCAGGCATCAAATTACAAACAGGGACTTAAATCACAACAGAATGCGCATTCGAATTCGGAAAATTCACCTTCAAAGATCGTCGAGGATAGCTAAAGTAAAGGAGAATCCAAGGTTCCAACGCGAAGATTTGTGATATTGAACTGCGAAATTCTGTTCAAATTCAAACTTCTAAGAGCGGATCTCACTATGAACAACGATACATATATGCATAAATAAACATGTACGTAAATTTGTGCCTGTTTAGGAGTATACATACCCTGTAGAGAGGAGGATCAGAGGCATGCTTGGAGAACGATTCTTGCACGCGGCTCCAGAACGAAGAAGCTACCTCGTTGCCATTGCTGCTTCAAATTTAGTAGGTCTAAAAAGTTCCCTTTTGGGAAACAAGGAGTAAAAGAGAACAGAAAATTTACTTAACTAATAAACGAAAAAGAAATATGAAGAATTATTAATTTGTGTTTTTCCATCCCTTTTTTAGATAAATTTGAGAAAAAATTTTGTTAGTTTTTTCCTACCTTATTTGATTAGTTTTAATAATATAAAAGAAAAGAAAGTGTGTTACATAATATCATTAAACAAATTATATTTTAAAATAAGAGGGTCAATATTGGCATTACAAATTAAAATTATTTAAGTAATTTATTTTCTCTCCAAATCTCTTTACGTTTAGCAAAATTTAAAATGATGATTTTAAGTTATTAATCAAATTTCTCCATTTTTTTCTATTTTTCTTCATTTCTCTTATTTTTAATTATTCAAACAAATAATTGGAATAATAATATAATGATTTCTTTTTTTTTCTTCCAAATCACTTAATCCAAACGTAGTGTAAGAGATTTATTTTTAAATATCAACATCATGTCACCAAGAGTGTATTTATCACTCCCTTCAATTATTAAATGCACTTTATGGGAGAAGAGTAAATTTGTTTATGTCACCGAGTGCACTTTATGGGAGAAGAGTAAATTTGTTTATGTAAGTAAATTTGTTTATGTCATTAACAAATTTTAAACATCTTTTGAAATTGTTATAAATTAAATAAAATTTATCTCTAAATCAGTTCAAAAAATGGGATTCCAGATTAATTAACTCTTAATTTTTATATTACAACTTTGTCCATTATTTAAGTTATCAAAATAATCCTTAATTATTAAAAACATAAAAAATTCATCTATCAAAGTTTCAAGAAAAATTTACTATATTGTTTTCATTTTTTATTTTTAATATTTTAATATTTTTAAAATTATCTAATATATTAAAATTATCAAAATTTAAAAAGATATTTTTAAAAAATTTCCTTTTTGTATGTGGTATCTTTTATAGCTTTCCTTAAAAACAATTTTCTAAAAGATTTTTCATAAAATAAAATCAAATTGTTTTACATATATAAATGTACTTTTATATTTTATAAAATAATTTAATTGTGTTTGAATGTCATGTCATAAAGAATGTTGCAATTATACAAAATAGCACATGTTTATTATTTTTAAAGTTTGTGCTTTTACGAGTAAATATAAAAGCAAATAGTACGACTATTTTAAGCCATATTTTTTTTTAAAAAATTATTTTTTTACATAGTACGAGTTATTGCTAGTTATTTAAAATGATAATGGGTCAGAGCGGAAAAGAATAGGTTTGTGATTTTCTGTGTTAATTATTTTTTATTTATGACGAGAATAAGGAGAAGATTTAAAAAGGAATGGAGACAATAATATATTAGATAATTATATAACTTATTAAAAGAAATATTTTTAATTAAATGAGAAATAATATGTTAAAAATAATATATTAATAAAAAACTAAAATAAAATAAAAAAATAGAGATAAAGATAAAAAATAAATATTTTCTATGTTTTAGTTATTTTTTAAAAGAAATGTTATGATATATTTATATTTAATTTATATAATTATAAGAAAAATGAGATAAACTTGTCGGAGAGAAATAGATACCATATTTATATATAATCATAGGGTGCTGCTAAAGAGAGCCTAATAAATTTTGAATAATAATTTAATAGAGACAAAAAAATTTTAATATTAATATACTTTTTAGTGTAAAGTCTACCACTTTCATAAATATCTATACATTATATACCTCTTAACTACAGCTAATAGGTTTCGATCAGCATTTTTCATAATTATAAGCAACAAGAGATAACTACTTGAGAGAAATGGATACCGTCCCGCTCAATATATTGCCGTTGTTTTGTAAAATTACTATTAATAATTTATAAATTATAATTTATAATAAAAATTATGAATGTTTAATAAATATTATAATTTGTAATTAAAATAAAAATAATAATTATAAAAATTATGAGTATTTAAAAAAATTTAAAATTTATAATTAAAATTAATAATAATAAAAAAAACTACTAATTATAATATTTTCAAACACTCCCATTATTAAGATAAAAAAAGTTTACATAAAAATGCAAATAGATAAAATACGAAGAAAAAAAAAACCTGTTATCCCTATTGGCATATACTAGGTGTCACGTTAATAAACTGCTACTAAATATTTCATCTAAAAAAATAAATTTATTTTAAAATGAAAAACTTTTTCATAAAATTGCTCAAATAATTTCTCCCGAGGGTTTTTCCCTTGACGCTGATGCCCACACGTGTCCCCCCACGTGGTCCATGGATGCAGTGACCCTTTGATCAGTGGTGATATTTTGTGTTGTTAAAATTGATAATTTATAAATTATAACTTATAATAATATTTTTTATCAAAGTTAAAATCGATATCGACATGTTAAATGAGCAATGGAGTGAAAGTTCAATGTTTGATTATAAAATTTTATTAAAAATTAAAATGGTCGAACAAATCAAGAAATTGTGACAAAAAAATAAGAAAAAAAGACTAATAAAATAATATTTTATTAATCTTCGTAAAATAAAAATAAAAATTACAAGAAAAAATATTACCACTCGTCTACTGTTGCTCGGCAAGTGTTGAGTATTCATTCCTTGAAAACCTTTGAAAAATGATAATTATCTACATTACGCTACTCCTAATACAAAATAAAAGATAAAAAAAAAGATAAAATTTGTTGTGTATTGATAAAGTTGGTATTCATTACAATGTATACAATAGATCTATTTATAAAATTTCATAAACAACTTTCACTAACCACTAATCACATATAATAATTACTCTAAATACAGAAATAAATTCTTCGATGTCAAGTGTCACTCCGTTGTAACTTTTATCAACCGCTATGTGAGTCTTTGATCGTTACTTGTCATCCTTAGCAATAATTCATGTGAGTATTTTAATTATTTTTTATTAAGCTTATAAATATTGACAAGCGTTTAAATAGAGAATATTATACTCGATGAAAAATTATTAATTATAGTGTAAACAAATAGAAATTGTGAGTGTTTAACAAAAATTATAATTTTTAATTAAAATAAAATAAAAAATATTTATAAATTGTAACAAAAATTATTAATGTTTAAAAAAATATATAATTTATAACTAAAATTAATAGTAAGAAATTAAAAACTACAAATGTGATGTTTGACAAAACTATTGTTAATAGTTTATAGATTATGTCAAAAGTTGTTAGTATTTGATAAAAATTATAACTTGTAATTGAAATAAAAAAAATAATTATAAATTCTAACATAAGTTATGAATGTTTAAAAAAATTTATAACTTATAACTAAAATTAATAATAAAAAACTAAAAATTAATAACAAAAACATTGTCAAAAACCCCAACCAGTATTTTGCCAAACACCCTTATTTTCTAGACTCTCACTCTCAAAGATGGACCAAGCACGGGGGAGATGGAGACGGCCGCTTTCCCAAGATTTTAAATACTATAATTATATTTCATAATTATATAAGTTTGTAGATTTTTAAAAAATTTAATATATTTTTTTAAAAAAATTTATAAGAATAATTAGTCTCCCTAAATTAAAATCCTGTGTCCGTCACTGCTCACTCTCTCCCATCTCTCTTCAAAAAATTAAAATTTTATTTTATGAAAATTAAAAATTTATTCGCTGTTGTATTAAATAAGATTACATAAAATTAATATAAAAAAACTCATAATTTCATTTAACATAATTTCTTAATTTATTATTATATTATTTGTTGATTTAAAATCATTTTACAATGGACGTGTATCGTCTTATCAATTTTTGGCTTTAAACCATCTATATTAAATAAATTTCATATTTATTTAATTTAAAATTAAAAAAAATTTAAAACTTAAAACAAGTTAGCAAACGAGGCTTACTTGAATCGTCATTGTAACACATATTACAACACAAACGAGTATTTTTCGGCTCTTTAATAATTTTTTAACTTAAACTAAATATGAATTTTTAAATTTAATTGTCAACCCACGCAAAAACCTTTTTAGCAAAAACATTTTATTTAAAAATATTTTTGCAAAACACGTTTTATATGAATACATTTTTTACATAAAATTCAAACACAAAAATGTTATTATTATTCACGCCTTTTGTATTAAATCAAAAACTGTGTTTTGTAAAACTAAAAAATGTATTTAATAAATACATTTTAACCTGTGTTTGGACTAGTTTTTTTTTTAGTAATTTTTAGATTTTTTAACTTTTTTGTAAAATAGTAAGTGTCAAATTATGACTTTTTGTGAAAAAAAAGTAAAAAAAAGTTTGATTTTTTTTCGTTAACCAAGATCAAATGACTTTTTTTAGTGGAAAAAATCAAAAAATTTGGCTTAAAAGCCAAGCCAAACACAGGCTTATTCTCTTTCCTCTAGCTTTATGGGGATAGAGATCGCACCGAGTTGAAATAAGCCTGGGATGAAGGATACACTGTGTTGTACATATCTTTTATTTAATTTTTGAATATATTTTTAAGATCAGATCCGTTTATTACGTAGAATTCCAATGAGTTTGTTATTCATATAACAATTTAAGTTGACTCAATACATGTAGTTACGTAATCGCATAATGTTATTTTTGCTTACTCCATATTTTACAATTTTTCGTCGAGAATATTATTTTCTATTTAATAGATTACTATATTTTATAAAGGCTTAATAAAAAATAATTATGTATTTAAAATGACCATATTAAGTATGTTTAATTAATGACAAGTGGCGTATCAAGAGAAGACCAACGGTTAGAATAAGTTATTTTCTATGAGGAGCACAAATGCATGTTTAGAATAATAGAAAATTATTGATAGTTTTTTATGGAGAAATTCTATAAGTATATTTATTGTATTCAATATTAAACACACTTACACATCACGGCAAATCGCCTATTTTTTTTTCTTTTACCTTTACTTTCATTGTAATTTTCATTCAACATCATAGGAGTAGTTTTGTAGTGTCTGTAAACAATTCTCAATCGAAATAATAAAATTCAAGTTTTATTACTTTTAATTTATCATTTGTGATTTTTCTGGCGAAATTTTGAAATACGGCATAAAACCCAGAGCAATTGTTTGGTTCTTAAAAGAATTTCCTGTTTAGAAAGAGATTGAATTGTGTTTTTGGTTAACAAATTTGGCACGCTCGGTAGAACATCATACTAAGTTAAAAGAAATAGTGAATAATCACGATAATAGCCAATCTAAAGGACTAAGCAGCCTCTTTGCACAAGAGAAATAAAAACTTTTAGAAGTACTCCGCAACCCAACCGTTGAAGAGCAAGAGTTTGTAAGTGTAACAAGGGCTATTGTACGAAAGATTTGTAATTTTCCACCAGCAAGGGTACAAGTAGAACAGCAGAGACTATCAATAGTCCCATCATCACGGGTTATCAACAACATGTATATTACTATTATGTTTAAGCGATGTATCCTACCTTAATGGACCCATCATGGGTTACCAACAATATGTATGTCATAATCATATTTTTGAGATATATCCTACGTCATTACAAGTTGATATTTGTAGGAATGAATAACTTAAATCATATGTTAGTTTTTGTAAATTTGAACAATCTAAACCATATGTTGGTTCTTGTAAAATTGAACAACCTAAATCGCAATTTCAATAATCTTTAAAAAGTACTCCCATAGTTAGCCAAAAAATCATGGCCACGAGAAAAGAAATAATTGAAATAGTTGAAGATTCGTATAGTTTCGACCTTCAAAATGCTAGGGGCAACTTTATAATCCAATAATACTTAAATTAGATTTTAATTTATCAAAATACAACGCCAAAGAATGGCGACAAAAGAAAAAAAAAGATTAAATTTGAAAGAAAAGTTTTTCGCTTTTCCCAGTCGACGAAAATAAAAAGACAGAAAAAAATTTTTGGCAATACTTTCAATGGAAAAATTTCATTTCGAAATTAGAATTATTTCAATTGGATCAAAAATGAAATTATATAAAAAAAAAAAAGATGGTGCCTGTCGATGTCCCATCGATTTGTTAATTGATAGAGAGAAAAAAAAATTATGTAGGAGCACACAAGCAACTTGTGCACATGATCAATTCAAGCATGGAGAATAGTTATTGATTAGTGTGTAAATAAGTGTGTACAGTGGTGTAAATTTTGTGGAGAGCATTATCAAAGGACAATTTAAAAGTCTATTTTTTGATTTTCTCAAAAATTAGAGAAATAAATATGACTCACAGAGTCATAGGAAAAGTTATATAAAAAAAAACTAAATTCGAAAGAGATATTCTCTTCCGAATTCTTTCGAAAGCACAAGAAACTTGCCTAGAGCCAAGGCGAACCCATCGAGAGATGTAAAAAAAAAACTCAATCGACGGAAGAAGGCCATATGGCCAGTCAAGACATATAAAACTATCAAAATTCTCGTTCGAATGGGAGGCTCGAAGTATATTTCTTTGTA
>JAULJZ010038925.1:0-37146 GCA_032270985.1 Heliamphora pulchella
AACCAGTTTGAGATTGATAGTTCATATATCATTATCATTATGATATTATTTTTGTCTTTCAAGACTTAAATATATTGGGGTTCTGCCGATATGAGTTATTAGAGGATCGTAACCCACACTACGTTCGAGGATAAGAGAATACAGTAGAAAATCTGACTGGAGCTTCAACTCGGAATCAAGTCGTAGTTGAAGATTAGATCCACAAGAGGTATTCATCTAAATTAACTTTGGTTGAACGAGTTTTATTTTGATCGTTCTTCGTCAAAAGTTTTTTATTTGGAGCCCGTTTCGGCGTTTACCCGTCCAGTTTTTTTTTTATACCAAAAATCGTTTACAAAAATAATCATCTTGACAGTATTGCCTCCAACAGTAAGGCATGCATGGCCTCCCATTGGTTGTATGGGAGGTGCTAGAGATTGTGTGGGAGAGTGGGAGATGGTGGTGGCAGCTCTTGGGGGTTTAAATCCCCAAAAATCTGATTTTCCATCATTTAATTAAAATATTGATGATTTTATGATGTATTTATATTATATTGTGAAGTGAAAGTGCTCAAAATTTGACTTAATGGATAATTTTAGGTACTTTTTCTATGGAATTGATATAATTCATAAATTTTATGATTAGTATATTATATTGATGATTCATAATTATTTTACCACTATTTAATTATTTATGTGTTGAGAATTTGGCTAAATTAATCTCTTTTACAACGATGTGTCAATTTAGCTTAAATTTAAATTTTGGTGTACTGGATTTTACTTAGTTTGATTTAATATTATGGTATTCTTGTTCTTCATTTCCTAACTTACTTTTTCATGTTTTAATATATACATCTATAATATTTAATTTTTAATTTGATTTGATGACAATTATTTAATTTTATTTTCAAAATTGTTGTAACGCCTCGA
Organism: Heliamphora pulchella; assembly: GCA_032270985.1. NCBI lineage: Eukaryota > Viridiplantae > Streptophyta > Magnoliopsida > Ericales > Sarraceniaceae > Heliamphora > Heliamphora pulchella. The sequence goes on from JAULJZ010038925.1 coordinate 909, forward strand.
TTCCATAATAATTAAAAAAAAAAAAGACGAGATTTCTTCAATGAAAGTGGTCATTTCCTTTTGGAACACAACCCAAAGAATAGTCACTTTATAACCCAAAAGATAGTTTAAAAATATTTAGGCAAACCCCTTCTTAAAACAAGTTTTCAGTGAAAAATCACCCAGCGGAGGCCGCTCGAGTGGCACCTCGACCACTCGAGTGGTGAGGTACCCGAGAGCACCTTAACCAAAACCTGAAGATTTTTCTAAAATTCGAGAAAACATTTAGTTATCATAAATCTCAGACACGCTTTTTAAAAGGCTCAAATATAAAGTAAATACATGTATTTGGAAGGAAAAAGGAAGCATCATTTAAACCCAAAGGCTTGAAATTTTAACATTTGAAACCATGGTGTTTCATCCAAACAAAAATCAAGGAATTCGATCCAAGAAATAAATCCAACGCCCTCACATGCATGGAATATATGAATAGGACCATGGGGTCTTACAAAGGAGTACTCCAACCCTCAAAACACTAATCCAAGAAGGAATTACATTTACAACATCATTCTTTCTCAAAAGGTGGTATAACAAGAATATGATCCTATCCACTACTCAAAATGGTCCGGCCACCGCCACCTCAATCCAAAACTCTCTTTCCGCTATCACCTGAAATGTTATTATTAAACAACATGAGCCGAAGCTCGTAGAAAAAGACAAAGAATGAACATATGCATGATATATGAAGATGGTTATGCGGGATGCACATGTAAGTTTAACCAAAAATAAAAAAACACATCGTTTGTCTCAACTCAAGTCCCAATACATAACCAAGTTTTATGAAAAATGGTTATTACTCCACACTTCAAAGTTTTGGAGAAACAACCATCTTACCCAACCTCTTATCATTCCCACTCTATTCAACCTATTTTCACATCCCAATGTTTTATTCAAGGAAGGTTTTACCAACCCAATTTATCCATTAATTCATTCTAATGCCAAAGTCGGACAGCGCTTATAGACCCAGGCATATTTCTCACCACTGGTCCACGCAAGGTCCGAGGGATAAATATCCATTCTTTAGCTCGACATGGTGACCACATATTTACGATTTCCCTCGGAACATCGATGAATGGGCCGCCCAAGAGCACACTTTTACGGAAATTAACCCGAAGGAAGGGCCTACCTTACATTGCGCAAGTTTTCAGTCTTTCACCCATGAGTAACATGTGTCCAAACTTAATTATTCGATTTCATCACACCGTACTTTCATCATTTCATACTATCTCCAACTTTTTTACATCAAAAATCCCAAATTTTCATACTCGACACAAGCATGTGCCACATAACTCATGAGATATAAGTAGAATAGGTTATCCCAACCCTCAATTTACCCAAAAATCACATCAATTTCATCATATGGGTTCCCCAAACCCAAAACCCCCAATTTCCATGGTTCAAGCTCAATTTTTACACCCTAACTCAACACTTTTTGAATTCAACCGTATGCAACGACAACGCAAAGATAGAATCTAGGTAAATCCTTCGTAGATCCAAGATTTAACCTCCAATAACAAGAAACCCTAGCTTAGTGTTTTGAAAACACCGTTTTCATGCTTTTATGTTCATAGAGCCGAAAATGCAACATATACCATATAGATATTCAATGAGAGTCTCAAATCCTACCTTTATGAAGCTTTAGCACCGAGGGGAACACCTTAACAAGCCCCAAACACAAGATTCCCTAATCAAAAGATGAGAAAAGAGCCTCCGGCGGCAAGATCGGACCTCCAACGAGCAAACAACCAAGGTAGAAGTGTAAGATCCCACCAAGGAAAGCTAAGATACTCCCAAACAACCTCCAAGCTCAACCCTAACGCTCACTTTTTCTCTAAAGAGAGAGAGGAATGAAAAGAATGAGGAAAAAGAGGTCCCACGCGACTTTTAAAAAGTCTGATCCACGACAGTCCGCTCGAGCGAACCCCTAACCGCTTGAGCAGTCCCCTCCTTCAGAACCTCTCAGCCACCTGTTCGCTCGAGCGGGATGCCCACCGCTCGAGCGGTCAGCACTGGGAGGCAAACTTAACAAAAGCTGCCAAAACTGAACCAACACAAGCCAAGCGCCTCTCCGCGATATTACCATATATTACCCTACACTTACTATCGTTAACAACATACACATACAAGCTCAAAACTAACACCCATCTAAGATCCCCACCGTTCGCCATTCCCATCGAACCCAACAGGTATGTTCTTCTTTAATACAAGAAAATAATAAGGGAACGAGTCCCTACAATTGTCATCATGGGATTCTTTTCATAAAAAAGTAATATTTTGACACATGGAAAACAAGCCATATGACCAACTATGCAAGAGTACTTTTGTCAGTTTGTTTATTTTGCTATTTTATATTATTTTAATCCAAAATTTAATTAATTAAGTAATTGGATGAAAGCTTGGGCCAAATGTTTTAATTATGTTGGGCTTGGTTTAAATTCTTATTGGGCTCGAATTAAATTCTTGTTGGACTTAATTAGGATTGGGCTTGACTTAATATTCATAGGCCTAATGTGTTGGGCTTAAAATATTTGGGCCATACTTGAAATTCTTTTTAGGTTTAAATTCATGGGTTATAATTATAATTCTTGTTGGGCTAGATTAATTGGGCCTAATTAAAAGATTTGGACTTTGAATTTTTTTTTACTTGGGCCTTTTGTAGCAATTGGGCTTAAGTTTATATTTAGGCCTTATTTTTTATGTTTCTATGAACCATGATTTTCTTGGGTTAAGTTGTAGGACTTTGATCCTATGATTTAATGTGGTTTCGTTCTTCTTTGATTACAAGATTATGTAAAAATTACACTTGGGTTCAGTTTGTGTCTTTTTTGTAATTTCTCTATCCTCTTGGATTAACTTGTAAATTTTACGATTATTTATGATTTTTTAGTTTTTAGAATTTAGTATTAGAGAATTCAATATTCCATAGGGTTTTACTTTGAATCTTAGAGTTTCATTACCGTCATAATCCAATTTCGGGGTTCTAGCCTTTGTGGGTTTTCGTTGCTAATCCATGCTCTCAAGCCGGGTACTTTTATATACTTATTCATTAGTTAGTGTTTATTGCAGAGAAGGGATAAGGATTACCTCAGGGACTTACGTACAATTTGTCAAGACTAAGATTGTTGATGACTTCTAGAGTAATTATGACAGAATTTTATGGTGTTTTTGTAAGAGGTGTGTAACTTTGCATAGATTTACCAATTGTTGGGTGTGTTGGGCTTGAAGTGTAATTATTCTAAAATTTATAGTTAAAGTACAATTATTGAAAATTATGAAATATTAAGTTTTTTCATATATTTTTCTCTTAATTATTTGAGTTTGCACTTAACTTCCCTATTCTTTGGACTTAGTGCCTTATTATCTGTGCATGTCTTCATATTGGGTCATTTCTAAAATTTTATCATTGTTTTGGATCAAACTGTAATTTTTTCTTTTTCTCACAGGGTTCTAGGGTTTTTGATTTTGGGATCCGACACTCGGCTTAATCCTTTAGGTCTCTTACTCTTGATCTAACCCTAATCTAAAAAACTAGTTTCGATTGATTTAACGTTCTTAATCCTGATACTTAAAAACTGGGTTGTTATAATCTACCCCCCTTAAAATAAATTTTGTTCTCAAAATTTTTGAGCGTGCCTTTCTCTCTGAAAAGTGCTGTTGTTGAATTGTTCGCATAGCGCCCTTCTACTCTTAACGTAACTCTCGTGTCTACTCTAGGCAGTGGAACGACGTTGACGGATCAACTTGATCTTCCTTGTTATCTCATTTCCTTGTTGTCTCATTTGCGTGATCTTACCTTGACGAAATGATCTTTCCACTATTTGATGTTCAGGTTTGTCTTATCAGCACGTGGAGTTTTGGGTGCCTCTTCCAATGACTGGATCATTCTCTAATTGGTAACCAATCTAGGGTAAAACGAACGTGATGAGGAAGGATGGTTGGTAGTATTAATCTAGTTCTGTAAGTCCATTGTCGTTTAGTACAAGATCCCACCTTCAGACTTCAAACGCCCATTGCTGGAGTCAAATTCTTCCATGGTTAGGCAGCAAAGGTAAGATCCTGGTTCCTATATTCCTAATGCTTTGACAAGAGGGGTCACGCGTGTATCGATGCATGTGGATGGGTTTCCCATCCTTCTGCATGGTAAGCTAAACTCTTTTGGCTCGATTCATGTCTTTCATATTCTACTGACGATGTAAACTCTCGGGTCTTAATGAAACGACGTAGGGTGGTGGGTGGCCAAGAGTGTAACCAAGGCTTCCAGTGACATGCTAGGCCACATGAGATATAGTTGGAGGTTAAAATGGTTAAAGGTGAACTAGTCCTTTTTCCCAGATTTAAGGCGAGAATTTTGGTTGATTAAAGGGATAGATTGAATGAGGCTATGTAGCCATGATTTAGGCAGCAACTGTTGACATGAAACTATTGAAGTATAATATATCAGAAAGGCCATTCAAGGTTCAAGACGTGGGTGAAATAAGGGGACAACAAATGAACACTACATTGCATTCAAAGAATGGCTCTCGTGATCTAGGATCAGATTTATTTGATAATAGAGATGTCAAGCGATGAGTGGTCGAATAAGATATTTGCACTGAAGTTACGTCGGCTTAATGGACTTCAATTCATGCATATAAGTCCCGTCCCTTAATAGGATTCCAAGTGCAAAAAAAGGCTTGTAGGGTCAATTTCACAACCGAAAGAGGTTTCATCTTGAATGAGCAAAGTCAATTCAGAGGCGATGAAACGAACACTGTCATCATTCGAACACAGCTTAATAGTTGAGGACTTGAGGATGGAATGTTTCCTATGATTGAGTTTTCCCGATAGGGTAACGACTTAGACTTGGGTGTAGAAGGTTATCCACGAATGTCATTCGATATTAGTGAGAGAAGTCGAGTACAAGTTGGTAGCTATTGTGTTGCTAGGAACATAAGATTCTAAGAGGAAAGATAAGCTGGGAATCTCGAATGTACGATTCAGGGGCCACACACAAGGGTTCTTGGGATAACGAGGCAAGAACTACAAGGAGGACGACGCGAAGTTCTAAGAGTGTAGTTCTAAGAGTGGTTCTTACACTCTTAAGCTATTACTATTATGAGCTCCCATCTACCCCCTTAAAATGGAACATCTTATTACAAGGATCTCTTGCCGTTGATCTTGATGTCTTCATCTGTTCTCCACCAAACTTTGAGGCCCAAAACCATTAAAAACCACGGAGCACGGGAAATCAGAAAAACTCAAGGATAAAAATCAAGGTTAATGATAAATTATTTATAAATAAATTATTATTTAATTTATTATTAAATATCTATTTAGGGAGAAAATCAATACTGTTAAACCCTCCGAGAGATGAAACTCTGCGAGGCATAAATAAAGATATTAATTATTTTTTATTTTATTTTACTTTTTTATTATTTAAATTATTATTAAATATTTATTTAGGGAGGAAATCAACACTGTTAAACCCTCCAGGGGATGAATTTTTTATTTGATTTGATTTTTTATTATTTAATTTATTATTAAATATCTATTCAGGAAGGGAATCAATCATGTTAAATCCCTTGGAGGATGAAACTCTGCGAGGTATAAATAAATATGTTAATTATTTTTTATTTTATTTTATTTTTTATTATTTAATTTATTATTAAATATCTATTCAGGAAGGGAATCAACACTGTTAAATTCCTAACTCTGAACCGATAACACTTAAAACAATCAAGAAAAATAACATAGACTTAGTGGATTTTAGTCTACTTATATACGTAGGTGATAACAATATTTGATATGGCTGACCCTACAAGATCTCTATGCGACAGAATGCACGATTTGCACAACGTCCGCGTGGGTAAGGGTTGAACCTAGGCTCTGATATCATGTTGTAACACATCAATTTTTGGGAACGTTAAAGACATATATAGCTATATAATTAGGATTATTCTAACAATTCATTCATAGATAAGTAAAGTACTTAATTGCATAAATAGAGCTTAATGTTTGCTAAAACATTAGAATAAGCATAAGTGTTACAGTTATCCCTAAAAAATGATGCAAAATATCTTCGATCAACTTAAAGAGAAAAGAAAATGGAAAGTGATAGTCTGCTGCTCCCCAAGAGAAATGTCGAACCCTTGTGGCTCCTCGCACCCTTCTTTCTCCAAATATTCAAGCTCTTCATGAAATTCACCTTTCGGTAGATCTTGCTTTTATCTGTGGCATAATCGCCGTCAGCCGAAGCTCAGAAGTATACTCTAAAATACTACCTGATTAACCCACACATAATCTACCAGTCCACAGTTATATAGATTGAGCATGACATTTTCAGAAGAGAACTAAGTATAAAATTAGTATACATAGAGTGCAATGAAAATGCATGAGATGTATGTGACCACAACCCAATTTCCAACTACACAACTGATCAAGCGAACTCCACACCAAGAATTCTAAGGAACAAACTTTCTGGACAAATTGTACACTAAAGCCATCTCTAAAACTTCCCGTTGTGAGTAATAACTACTTCGACCGCTTACATACCACAATTATTTTATTCAATCACAACGACATGAGGAACAACGCCATATAAAGGCAATACCAACGTCACTCACCTTAAGAAGCGTGATTCTTTCGCCAGTGTTAACCTGTAGTGACCCAGTCCCTTTTTATTTTGATGATTTAATTAAAAACCTATTTTGAGACTTCCGATGGATTTGAGAAAAGTGTTAATTTGGAGGGAGAATTAAAATTTTATGATGTAATGATGAAAGGTGAGGATCATGGATCGTGTAGTGTATGAGAGCATCGTTGTGAGCTATTTGGCTGATCCTTGGGCTCAATTTTGACAGCTTCTGTTCAGTTTTTTTACCAGCGCTAACTGCTCGAGCAGTGGGGAGCCCGATCGAGTGGACTAGTGGCCGAGAGTTTCTTGAGTGGGACCGAGCGAGCAGTGGGGGTCCGCTCGAGCGGACTATCGCAGAGCAGACTTTTTAAATATCGTGTTTTAGGCTCTCTCCTCATATTCTCTTCTTTTCTTTCTATCTCTAAAGAGGAGTGGGAGCTAGGGTTTATGTTTAGAGAATTGTTGGGGCATTCTTGGCCGTTCTTAAGAAGATCTCTTGCTTCTACCTTGAGTATTTGCCATTGGAGGTTCAAGTTTGGAGTTGGAGATGCTTTTCTCACCGTGCGGTTGGAGATTCTCATGGATGGAGATCGTTTGAGGCTTTCTTATGTGGATCTAGCATCCCTAAGGTAGGATTTAAGACTTGCTTTGAATATCTTTGTGATATGGGTTGTATTTTCAAATTTGTGAACATAAAAGCATGAGATTTGTGGTTTCAAAGCTTTAAATTGAAGTTGGATGATAATGAGGGTTAAATCTTAATTTTTTGAGGGATTTAACATGTTCTCATCTTAATAATGTTATTTATTGTGATTGGATTGAGAAATGAGAAATTAGGGTTTGGGTTTTCGGTTAAAAACCATAAAAATTGAGAGTTTTGAGTTTAAAGAATATGTACGATGAAATTAATGGGATTTTTGATTAAATTGGGATTTGTCATAATTCATTGTAAATTTATTTCATAAATCTAGGTGGCATATGTTGATACCAAGCATAAATTGTGGATTTTATTGGATAAAATCGATGAATTTGTGAACTTGGGACTACATGAATGATTAATTTGGGTTTGAGCCCTAAAACAATGAAAAATGTGAATAATGAAAATATGTAATGATAAGGGTTTGGCGAGAGGAACCTTTAGGGTTGGACTCGTGTGTGTATGTGATATGAGTTTGGTGAGAGGAACATTTAGGGTTGGACTCGCGTGTGTATGTGATAAGGGTTTGGCGAGAGGAACCTTTTAAGGTTGGACTCGCCTGTATGTGATAAGAGTTTGGTGAGAGGAACCTTTTACGGTTGGACTCACATGTGTGTGTTGTATTACGATATGTTGAAAAGGACCAGTTTGTGGATCCAAGGGCTCGTTTAAGGTTGAGCACGAGTTGCTCCTCGATGAAAGACCAAAAAACTATGCAGATTAGGTTCTCTGCCCGCCGGCTAGTGAACCGGGAAAGGACGTTAGTCGTGTCAGGGTATAGAACGTTTCGTTACTTCATGGGGCCTATGTGGCCGGGTTGAATGTAACGTTACGTGGGTCTATATGCTCGTCCAATGCCGGTGCCTATATTTTGAACCATGAGTTGGTAAAATATGAAAAGTGCCAACAAAGTGTGTGTGTGTGTTGGCGTGTGTTGTAACTAATTGGGTTGGTAAAATCGTAACCTAAAAATGAAACAAAATGGTAAAACGTGTTGGATTAATGGAATATGATGAAGGAATTGGGTTAGTGAAACGTTAATTGAAGAAATGGAGAAGATTATGAACTGTGAAAACGTGTTGGGTTGATAAAAAGGGATAAAACGTATTTGGTAAATTAAGGGTTGTACATTTGATAATTTTAGGGAATTATGAAGTATGGAACAATAATCCTTTTTATATAAAACTCGGTTATGCAATGGGAATTTATTTGGGAACAAACAAGTTGTTTTGCTTAAACTTATGCGTGCACCATACATAACCACCCTCACATATCATGCATGTGTTCGATGTTAGTCTTGTTCCTACGAGTTTCGGCTCTTGTTGTTTAACAACATTTCAAGTAAAAGTGGGAAGAAGAATTTGGACTGAGATAACGGTTGTTGGACCCTCAGCGTAATGCGTATGATTGTATTTCCCTTGGATAGTCAATTTTTGAGAGATAAAATTGTAAGGATGTAATTCTTACTTTTGAATATTTGGAATATTGTAATTGGGGGTTAGGATACCCATATTATAAGGCCTTAGGGTCATTTATTCATGTTGTGCATGCATGCGAGGACGTTGGTTGTTTAATAGGTGAATGTTTTAACTCCCTTTAATGATGATTTTGTTAACGAAGTTTGAATTCAAATTTTTTTTATGGAAAATATGGATGTTTTAAGCTTTTATGAATATTTAAGATCTTGTTGTATGTGTCCGAATTCATGTTTCAAGAAGGAGAAGAAATGGTTTTCTTTCTCAGCCTTAGAAGAATTTTCACAGTTTTGAGAAATGAGGTTTCGGGTACCTGACCGCTCGAGCAGGGTTCGCTGGCTGTGTTTTGCTAATGAAGGTTTAAAAACAAAGTTTTTCATAAATGAGTTTTGGATATAAATGGATGGTTTAAAGGTTTAGTTTTCAAAAGTTTGTTCGGGTTATATTATGTCGGAATTGGGGCGCTACAAATTGGTATCAGAGCAATAGGTTAGAATACCTAGGAACCGTGAGAATGGTTAATCTGTTACATGAGAGCTTGCATTGATGTGTGACATTCATGTATTGGTGTGCCAGCATGAAATTTGATTGGGGTATTTGACATTTGCATGCTATGTGATGTTTGTGCATAGAGGTTGGATCTTTGGGATTGCCTTTGGGCGTCCGGTGGACTAGTTCAGGATTCATGTTGGAAAGGCGTTTGGTCGACGTCCATTCTAGCGGGAAATCTAAATGAGTTACCCAGATTGATGTGTTACTCCTAGAGATTCTTCCCAGTATGTGAATATGTGATTATGTGTTGGTGTGATATGACTAGGTGTTGAGTAGTACGTAGCTTTAGAATGTTGAGTTGAGTTTAACTTGGTTGGGTGTTGCGATATCCTTGTTGTAGGAGTTGTTCTTGAGGAACTATGATGAGTTATGGCTAAGATCATGGTATAGGTTGTGGATGTGTAAACCGACGATTAGTGATTGTGGTGAGTGTAAGCTTGTGAGAAGAGCATTGATTGTTTGGGATGTGTTGTACCCGTATGAGTTGGTGGTGACCATGGTTAGTGGCCCGTTGTGTTTTTGTGTTGCTGGTAGCTTGACAAGTAGGTACGGTAAGGTGTTTGAAACCTCTTGGGGGTTGTTTATTGTGGATAGATATGAAGGGTGATTTTGGGTGCATTGAGAATTATGTACGTCATGAACCTGTATCCTGAGATTGGGTATGGACGGAAGCATAGTGAACAGGAGCGTAATAATCATCGGCCTAAGGTGGATTAGAAAGTCTGAGCTTAGACAGTGTTTGAGAATGTTCCTTCCCCTAGGGGGTGTTGTTGGTGACCACAGTGGTACTTGTGGTTATCTCATGGCATGATGCCAAGCCGTGTTTCTTAATAGAAGTTGGAAATTGTGTGAGGGATGAATATGTGGATTAGAGATGTATGTCGGAGACGGTTGTGATTTAATGCTTAATAGTTTAAGGTTATTTGGAAAGTTTCATGGAATAGAGGTTTGTGGTTTGAATTATTATTCTCATGATTGGAAACTGTATGTAATGCGAGATGTTTGGTAAGTGTAAGTGTGTGAGGCTAGTAGAGCCTGAGATGAAGGTTATTAGTGTAGTTGATTTGGTCGCCTTAGGATGACGTGCCGGTGAGTGGAAAGAAATCCCTTGAGAGGACAATGTTGGTGGTTCGTGATCTAGCATAAGGTCTAGTGATGGTGGTATCGTTTGGCCTAGAATTATGAGGTGAGGTTTGTATGATTTTTGTTATGGGTAGTTGTTTTCATGTTTGGATAGCTGTGTGCCTGGATGACGCTACGGTGTGAGAGTTTTAGATCTTTTGCGAGACGACATAATTGCTTTAGTGTTTCTCCCCTACAGGTGCTAAGTGCATGAAATCTGAGAGCCCGTGGTAGATGTTAATGGTGTGATTGATCTCATTGCTTAGTTGATATGTCTTGAATGTGATGCACCTTGAAGAAGTGGAAGTTGTTTATGAGTGAATATGCTGTATAGAGATGGTTATGTTGTCTTGCTCTTAGAAGTGAAATGTGGAGTGGTGGAATTCAACGATATACCGTAATAGTTTGAGTGGTCTAGAGCTGGTGGGCAAAAGTCGTGGGTCCGAAGGGTTATGTAACCATTTTAGGCATGGGTTGCAGAAGTGTGGGTGACATTCTTATAGTTATAAGGAGTTATTGGTAACTCTGGGTGAAAGATTTCAATTTTGACCATCTTCGACTGAGTACTTTCTGCTTTCTTTCGTGGGTGTGCCTGAGCGGTGAGCTCGAGACAGTAATATGGTTATTGTTTAACCGTTGGGAGTCGTGTTGGTGTGGCACAATCTTGTAAAGAGAAGTCTCGGGATAATGTGAATGGATAGTGTCATGTCTTTCTAGATACCCGGTGATGGACTTAGGGACGTGTGAGACGCATCACGGGAAGGTAAAGAAGTTAAGGGTAGTCGAATAGTATGAATGAGGTTTGAACTTGAGAACTGAGTGGGACGAGTGGTATGATTGTTGTGATCGGAGTCGACGACATTTGTATGATGGTGGTTTGATTCCTCGTGGTTTTCGGGTGAGGAGTTGTTTGTTCTACCTTATGAGTATAAGTGTTTAGGTTATTTCCTTTAAAATATTGAGTTGGTAAACTTGAAGCACTTGTCCGTCACTCTAATGGAAGAATTAGTGTTGAGACCTAGAACTTCTGAGTGCGAAGACTAGATAAAGATTGCTTGACAGATTGACAGATACATGTAATGGGTGTTCTGGTTTTTGCAAGAACGTTGGTATCCTTGGTTCTTATTCGTAACCAATAAGATTTGTGTTGAATCTTGTGCGATCGTGTTGATTTGCTTGGTATGGCCTTGGTAGTTCGTCATAAGTTTCAGTTTATGTTCTGTTGATGTGGAAGTTGCTCGATTTACTATGAGGTGACGGTAGGGTACCCATTCGAGGTAAGGATACAAGCTATAGAGAATAGAGTTGAGAGTATCAAGAAAATTTGAAAAAGGTGAGTCATAAGAAATTTAGTATTAACGAGCCATCATCAGTGTGACCTATTTGGGTTAACATGTTTGTTAGATTTAGGACGGAATGATCTTATCGATGAAGAATTCTCTCATAAGGATGATTAGGTTCGATTGAGGAGAAGTTGAGAAAGGTTGTGATCCCATTAGCTTTGGCGGTGTAGTGCGATAACGTGGTGTCAATATGTTGAAGAAGTAAGTGCATGAGTATGAATACTAGAAGAGTAAGAGAATGGTATACAAATTGAGTGGTGTGATCCTTTCATGGTAAGCTTTGGGTGGATAGAATGTCTGGAGGAGTTGCGTATAAGATGAAACTGTTCAAAGCAAGAGGCGGGTCTTGATTAATTACATAATGGGAAAAGTATGAATAGGGTGAGTGATCAGAGAATCATGTGTTGGTACTATCAGATAGAGGATTATTATACGTGTGATGTGGATACGAAAACCGAATGTGAGCATACGTGTGAGTACCGACTAACAGTATAACTAGTAACTGTTGAGAATTTAATAACTAATTAAGTATGGGATGTTATAAATTTGAAGGACCGATATACGCATTATGAGTATGGATAACTGTTGAATGGGATTCATCGTAATCGATTAGGGGTGAAAAGTTGACTGAGAGTCAGTGGTTTAAAGGATGAAATGTGGGCTTACGGATGTACATGATGATGTGGTGTGAGACGTGGCTGGATTTGTGTAGAAAGGAGTGTGCAAGTGGGAGATTGTGTCTATATTGTGCTGATGGCCCAAGTGACTCAGAAAGAGTTCATGTGGCCGTATGGGTCCGAATGGTTATGATGCTGGGATGACAATCTCAAATGTTTGGGACCTTGAACGTGGCGACAATATGACACCTATTGTTTTTGTGATAGGAAAGTTGTGGTTTGTGGGCAAGGAAGCGGTTGAGGATTGATAAGGGTGGAGGTTTACATTGGACGTTTTACACATGTTCTTTAGAAGTTTTCGATGATCTACATGAATTCCTTTCTCTGAAACCGAGTGTTCATTATTTTTGCTCAGGTGCGAGCATCTCATCAACATAAGTGATAGTGTTCCTGATATACATAAAAGACGATGTGGCATCGAGTTCTGTGATCATTAGTTGACCGCGAAGGCTTGCACAAATATAAGTATGTGTAATGTCAAAGTCTTGTGACGTGTGTTGGTTCTTATGAGAATAAGCCTCTGTGTGTATTTTGGTATGAAAATGAGCTAGTTTGTGGCAGTTTGAATAAGATTGCATCCGTTACAAATAGGTGTGGAACGTATTGAAACCAATTTGGATTGTGGATTAGTTTTGTGCTATGCGTATAATTGCTTGGATTGGTCGTGTCGGAGGTGGGTTACGTTTTAGTGCCTCGGTGCCGTGAGTCGGATCTCGGTTCGATGACATTAGGGTAACCCTTGTGTTAGTAAGATTGTTTGTGAGAGGACAAGTGGCATGGATGTTGTTGGTGATCGAAGACAAGTCTGATGACTCGAGTTCAACTATTGAATTTCGGGGACAAAATTTCCTAAGTGGGGGAGATTGTAGTGACCTAATCCCCTTTTATTTTGATGATTTAATAAAAAACCTATTTTGAGACCTCCGGTAGATTTGAGAAAAGTGTTAATTTGGAGGGAGAATTAAAATTTTATGATGTAATGATGAAAGGTGAGAACCATGGATCATGTAGTGTATGAGAGCATTGTTGTGAGGTGTTTGGCCTATGCTTCAGCTCAATTTTGACAGCTTCTGTTCTGTTTGTTTCCTAGTGCTAACCGCTCGAGCGGTGGGGAGCCCACTCGAGCGGACTGGTGGCCGAGAGTTTCTAGAGTGGGACTGCTCGAGGGGTGGGGGTCCGCTCGAGCGGACTGTTGCTGAGCAGACTCTTTAAATATCGCATTTTGGGATCTCTCCTCATATTCACTTCTTTCCTTTCTCTCTCTAAAGAGGAGTGGGAGCTAGGGTTTATGTTTGGAGAATTGATGGGGCATTCTTGGCTGTTCTTAAGAAGATCTCTTGCATCTACCTTGAGTATTTTCCGTTGGAAGTTCAAGTTTAGCGTTGGAGATGCTTTTCTCACCGTGCGGTTGGAGATTCTCATGGATGGAGCTCGTTTTAGGCTTTCTCTTGTGGATCTAGCATCCCTAAGGTAGGATCTAAGACTTTCTTTGAATATCTTTGTGATATGGGTTGTATTTTCAAATTTGTGAACATAAAAGCCTGAGATTTGCGATTTCAAAGCTCTAAATTGAAGTTGGATGATAATGAGGGTTAAATCTTAAGTTTTCGAGGGATTTAACATGTTCTCATCTTGATAATGTTATTTATTGTGATTGGATTGAGAAATGAGAAATTAGGGTTTGGGTTAAAACCATGAAAATTGGGAGTTTTGAGTTTAAAGAATCCGTACGATGAAATTGATGGGATTGTTGGTTAAATTGGGATTTGTCATAATCCATTGTAAATCTCTTTCATAAATCTAAGTGGCACATGTTGATATCAAGCATAAATTGTGGATTTTATTGGATAAAATCGATGAAATTTTGAACTTGGGACTACATGAATGGTTAATTTGGGTTTGAGCCCTAAAACAATGAAACATGTGAATAATAGAAATATGTAATGATAAGGGTTTGGCGAGAGTAACCTTTAAGGTTGGACTCGCGTGTGTATGTGATATGAGTTTGGTGAGAGAAACTTTTAGGGTTGGACTCGCGTGTGTATGTGATATGGGTTTGGCGAGAGGAACCTTTTAAGGTTAGACTCGTGTGCATGTGGTATGAGTTTGGTGAGAGGAACCTTTTAGGGTTGGACTCACATGTGTGTGTTGTTTTATGATATGTTGAAAAGGACTGGTTTGTGGATCCAAGGGATCATTTAAGGTTGGGCACAAGTTGCTCCTCGGTAAAAGATCAGAAAACTATGCAGATTGGGTTCTCTGCCCGCTGGCTAGTGAATCGGGAAAGGACGTTAGTCGTGTTGGGGTATAGAATATTCCGTTACTTTATGGGGCCTATGTGGTTGGGTTAAGTGTAACGTTACGTGGGTCTATACGCTCGTCCAATGCCGGTACCTATGTTTTGAACCACAAGTTGGTAAAATATAAAAAGTGCCAGCAAAGTGTGTGTCTGTGTGTTGGCGTGTGTTGTAAATAATCGGTTGGTAAAATCGTAACTTAAAAATGAAACAAAATGGTAAAGCATGTTGGATTATTGGAATATGTTGAAGGAATTGGGTTAGTGAAACCTTAATTGAAGAAATGGAGAAGATTATGAACTGTGAAAAACGTGTTGGGTTGATAAAAAGGGGTAAAACGTATTTAGTTAATTAAGGGTCGTACATTGGATAATTTTAGGGAATTATGAAATATGGAACAATAATCCTTTTTATATAAAGCTCGGTTATGCAATGGGAATTTATTTAGGAACAAACACGATGTTTTGATTAAACTTATGTGTGCACCATGCATAACCATCCTCACATATCATGCATGTGTTCGATGTTAGTCTTGTTCCTACGAGTTTTGGCTCATGTTGTTTAATAACATTTCAGGTAAAAGCAAGAAGAAGAATTTGGACTGAGACGACGGTCGTTGGACCCTCGGCGTAGTGCGTATGATTGTATTTCCTTTGGATAGTCGATTTTTGAGAGATGGAATTGTAAGGATGTAATTCTTACTTTTGAATATTCAAAATATTGTAATTGGGGGTTAGGATACCCGTATTTTAAGGCCATAGAGTCATTTATTCATGTTGTGCATGCATGCGAGGACGTTGGTTGTTTAATAGGTGAATGTTTTAACTCCCTTTAATGATGATTTTGTTAACGAAGTTTGAATTCAAATTTTTTTTATGGAAAATATGGATGTTTTAAGCTTTTATGAATATTTAAGATCTTGTTGTATGTGTCCGAATTCATGTTTCAAGAAGGAGAAGAAATGGTTTTCTTTCTCAGCCTTAGAAGAATTTTCACAGTTTTGAGAAATGAGGTTTCGGGTACCTGACCGCTCGAGCGGTTAGGACTCCGCTCAAGCGAGGTTCGCTAGGTGTGTCTTGCTAATAAAGGTTTAAAAACAAAGTTTTTCCTAAATGAGTTTGGGATATAAATGGATGGTTTAAAGATTTAGTTTTCGAAAGTATGTTCGGATTATATTATGTCAGAATCGGGGCGCTACATAACCCAAAGTCTAAGACACGAAAGTCCGAATGCTAGCGACGAACCCATGGTATCTAATAATTTCCATCATAAATGATTTTCATACACCGGGGATACACCCAGGATGTTCATAGGGAATACATCCCAAAAACATCTCATAAAAAAAAGAAAAAAACTCGCAACTAGGAACGCCCTAGACTTGGAACCAATGGAACGATAACCCTAACATCACCAAACCATAACGGTGTATACAAGAAGGACTCCAACATGCCATGAATGCAATTATGATAATGCCTACAGTGGTACAACATGTATCCCGAACTACAACTACTTATAGCATGGCATAGCACTCGGCATGGAAAATGTACAAGTCTCCTAAGCACCAGGTACAACCATTTGAAACATAAAGTGCAATTTTCCAAAACACAGTTCTAATATGATGGCATGGTTACTCTTCTTCATATATTCATTTTAAATCATTATTCATCCAATTTAGATTTATTTAAACATGTAGATCAAGTTAAACTACAAAAGCATGCTTTATCTTACACTTAATAATCCATTAGCCAACTTTCGATCATCAATTTATAATAAACTACAGCAGCATTCTGGGGGTGCTTAGGCTTGGAGTTAGGTTTTGATTTTTTGTTACAATTTAGATAAAAATATTCCCTACAACTTTTATGTAGAACACTAAGAATCAATTCCAAGGCAATTAGGTGATTCAGCCCTTACAAGTGAAAACGGTTCAGCACTATACATAAATTTTACAAAAAAAAAAAGGTCTCTGTTAGTCTCGATTTTGGAGTATCAAATTAGGTCCTACAAGGCTCAATTTTGCGTATGTCTTATTTTAAGATGTTCCATACAAGTCTCATGAATAGTGCTCAAGGTTGTTCTTTAGGAAAAGTTAGAGAAATAGGCCAATTTAGAAAACATGTTCAAGAGGCGTCAAACACTCAATAGAGTTAGTTTTTAACAGAGAGTTTAAAAATTATTTTAGGTATCATATCAAGGCATTTGGGTCTGATTTTTGGACAGCAACTAGATTACATGTCACCAACATTTTTCATGAAAACTACTTTTGAAGAAGATTAATAAAGCAGAGGTTTTGACCTGTACAAACATGTGTGATAGAAGGATCTATAAATCATTAAACAAAAATAGAGACTTTCAGAGGCTATTTGACCATTCATAACACAAATCTTAAGCTCCTTTTTGATGGGTAACTAGATAAATATGTTGGCTACAATTTTTATAAATACACCTAAACTCAATTCATGTTTGAAAATGAGGTTTTTAGCTCTGCAATACAAATTAGTCTAAAAATGACATGTTTTGGTAGAAAGATTATATCTCGAGTTCTATCCACTCAAATCAGTCTAAAAAAATTTTGGATGAAAGATAACATACGAACTTAGGTCTAAAAATAAAGAACGCACTTAGATCCATTTTCTAGATTTAACTATGATTTTTCAAAAATCGAGGCAGAGAGTTCTAAAATCTTAAATCTTAGGCCTATTCATGTTCTAGCCACTTAGAACATTGTGTGTCAAGTTTTGACCCATTTTCTTTGCATGCATGTGTTATATACTTGTATATCAGAACTCCAAAACCATTAAAGTCTTAAAACTCAAAGATAATAACATGCAACCACATTACAAGTCACAAAATTTTTAGAATTGCCCCTAAGTCCTAACTACAACGCCTTTTGTTGGATCAAGCGCTTACCATCTCACTAAAAACCGCAGGTAATGGTGAAGGCACAACTTTATTACCTTAAAATGTTCAGCGCCAAACGCCACAACTCGACTATGACTGGGCCTAAATTCGAACCTCCGCCATGATAGGATGCTGGCCTAAACCCAAGCCAACAATCCCCCCTAACACCTGCCGCACTACCGACAAGACACAAGGCCTTCCATGATGGGGAATCGAACTTGAGGCCACCTGCTCTGATACCAATTGTTGGATCAAGCGCTTACCATCTCACCAAACCCGCAGGTAGTGGTGAAGACAAACACCACAACTTGACTATGACTCGACCTAAACTCGAACCTCCACCACAGCAAGATGCTAGCCCAAACTAATGCAAACACCTTTTTTACACAATTTAGTTCTTGCTCTTGATTTGTTGTTTAAGCATAAGGTGAAGGAAGTTTGTGACAAATTTGTTAGTAGTTAAGAGAGAGGATTTGAGAGTTACTTACTTAGAGATTGAATCCTAGGATTAACATGCAAAACTAGGACTCAGCTTTAGTGCTTTCCTTTCTTCCTCCTCTTGATTCTCCTTTTTCTTCCTTTCTTCTTTCTCCCTCTCACTTATCTAACACTCAGGAAATTTTTGCAAAATTTTTATGGTCTTGGAAGAGTGGTTTTTATAACCAACGGAGGTGGTGGAGCTAATGATGGCATGTAGAGTAGTGTAAGGCATGCATGGTCTCCCATTGGTTGTATGGAAAAGTGGTGGAGATTGTGTGGGAGAGTGGGAGATGGTGGTGGCAGCCCTTGGGGGTTTAAATACATAAAAATATTATCTCCCATTATTTAATTAAAATATTGATAGTTGTATGATGTATTGATACTATATTGTTAAGAACAAGTGCTCAACATTTGACTTAATGGATAATTTTAGGTACTTCTTCTATGAAATTGATATAATTTATAAATTTTATGATTAGTATATTATATTGATGATTCATAATTATTTTACCACTATATAATTATTTATGTGTTGAGTATTTAGCTAAATTAATCTCTTTTACAACGATGTGTCAATTTGGCTTAAATTTGAATTTTTGTGTACTAGGTTTTACCTGGTTTGATTTAAAATTGTAGTATTCTTGTTCTTCCTAACTTACTTTTTCATATTTTAATATATACATATATATATATATATATATATATATATTATTTAATTTTTAATTTAATTTGATTACAATTATTTAATTTTATTTTCAAAATTATCATCATAGGATTCTTTTCATAAAAAAGCAAAATTTTGACACATGGCAAACATGCCATTTGACCAACCATGCAAAGGTACTTTTGTTATTTTTCTTATTTTTCTATTTTGTATTATTTTAATCTAAAATTTAATTAGTTAAGTAATTGGGTTCAAGCTTAGGCCAAATGTTTTAATTTTGTTGGATTTGGTTCAAATTCTTAATGGGCTTGAATTAAATTTGTGAGACCCTGACTCGTTTTCTTTTTCGGCGTCGTTTTTTCGTTGCAACATGTTTTATATGCTTTTGATGTATGTTTGAGGGTAGAGATGCATGTGGGGAAGGTTCTGGGGGCCGCGGGGTGTTACGGCACGAATTTCAAAAATTCAAAAAAAAAAGATATTTTGGAGGCCTATAAATATCCGGAGTTAGATATTTTCATAAAGATATTTTCCAAAACTTATCTAGTAAGTTTCCCATTTTCACTATGCCTTCTCTCTAAGTTCTTGGGGGCCCGGGGCTTAATTTTCAACGATCCAACAGCAGATCCTTACTTTTGGCACTGTGGGCTACGTAACCATCCTGTCATATTTTTATTTTAGTGAGGCTCAATTTTGCACGTGGATCGAGACGTCAAATTTTGAACTCACAAAGGTAGGATTCTAGACCCTATTATTGTATAAGGGTGCTATGTGTAAACATGTGTGTTTTTAACTGTTAGATTGCTGTAGATCTGGCTTTGTTTCAAAGTTGGGTTTTTGAGTTTAAAACCAATTTTTGTTGGTTTTGGTGGATGAAATCGGGTATCGAGAGTTTCTTTTGAGGTCTCGGTGTTAGGCCTAGGCGTGTGGATGTTTGTGGGTGTTAGATCGGTGCTCGGAGGCTTTAATTTGGGGTTTGGATGTAGAAACCCGTAGCTCAGAATCAAGTTCCACCGAGGTTCGGTCGACTGAACCATGGGGTTCGGTCGACTGAAGCTTGGATCTTGGGTTCGGTCGACTAGATCGTGAGGTTCGGTCGACTGAACCGTGTATTTTGGCGTTTTGTGAGATTCCAGTAGGGTGTTTGGTCGACTGAAGGTTGGGGTTCAGTCGACTGAAATCCTGGGCCGTGTGTTGGTGGTTGGGTTTTGATTTTCAATTGGTGTCCTTTGGTATTTAATTGATTAATTTATGAGAATTAGTTGATTCAAATACCTTTGGGTCCCTTTTGGTGTTCGGTTGGTGGTGTTATGGTTTCGGGGCTCGTGTGGTGACCTCGGGTGTTCATGTGATGTCGTCCTCGGGTGTGACATGCATGGTTGGTTTTAGGTTTTGTGGCACAGTTGTCTATGTTGTGGTTGGGTATGGAGTGTGTTTGAGCTCTTGATCCTTTTGATGTGAAATGTGGTGTTTGTAACCTCGTGGTTTGAGGGGTTGGTGTTGGCCTTCGGGTTAGGCTTGGTTGTTCCTGTGAGTGGATGTCGATTTGTTTTGGCGGGTGGCATCGTGATGTATTGTTATACATGGTTATGTGCATTTATAACTGTCTATTTATGTACAGAATATGTACGTGAATTACATAAGGTGATATCGTTATGTGTAACATGGTTTATGCTTTAAAACCTAGAATTTTATAGGCATATGACGTGGTTTGTGGAACGCCGTGTTGATACATGGTTATATGCTTTAAATCCTGATTTAGATTTGCATATGTATATGAAATGGATTAGATGAATCTGTGATCCAGTAGATGTAAATCGTGGTTGATGATGCACGTATGTGTGTGTGGGTAAATGAGGTAGGCTGCGAAAGCCGGTGTATGAGGTCGGCAACGAAAGCCGGTGTGTGTGCGATTGGGCCTGCGGTAGTCTTTCGTTTGAAGTCCGAGAAGATCCATTAGTTGGGATAGTGGTCCTTCGGTGAAAGTTCGAGAAGATTCATGGATTGCATGTACTGCATATTGGAGCGGATAGACCAATTTTCTTAAAACTGTATTAACGGCCTGCGGGAGTCATAATACTAGAATCATTTTCAAGGCTCTGATGAGTAAAACAAAAACATGATTTTTATCCTCGCTTTCCTGTGCATGTGAAATTGTTTTTAATGGCTTGAAAGAGAGTAAAAAATTAAACCTTATTTTCCTAGCATGTTTAGTTTATACTGCACATGTTGTTTAGAATCTACTGAGCGTTGGCTCACGATATGGGATTTTGATTTTTTTCTTTAGCTACTGGTCATGCAGGTTGATCAGGAGGTGCTAAAGAGGTGGAAAAGCTTTAGTCTTTCCTTTTTGTTCTTTTGTTACATGTATGCTATAACATGTTTTCTTTTTCTGGCGTTGGAGCCGTGTAATGTCGCCGTTTGGCGTTTATATACAATGCATGTATGGTTTATTTTGAGAGTGTATTATCGGGCTAGGTGTTATGTTTGGCAGTTTGTACGTGTTTCACGTGACCCAAAGATTGGGGCGTGACAGCTTGGTATCAGAGCTCTGGGTTCAAATACCTAAGAGTCGTAGGAAGAGGCTGCATCCTGTGTGCGGTAGATTGCGTGTGCTTGGTTGATGTGTTTAGATGCTTTAATAACATGATCGTGTCAGCATGTTAGATATGTGAATGATGTGTATATGTGAGCATAGGGGTTGAACTGTGGGATTGATTAGTCCTGCCTTTGGGCGTTTGGATTAACAGACTTGGGAGCCAAGTTAGAAACGCGTTTAGCTAACGTGATTTCTAGTAGGAAATCTGAGTAGGTTGTCCAGATTGACGAGTCATTCTTGTTGGTTCTCCTCGGTATCTAGGGTTATTTAACATGAACCTGTGTGGCTATGTGTTACCATGCTTACGTGGTTAGCGTTTATGAGGTTCATGTTTATTTGTTGCATCTTATGTGTTGTTTTTTTTCATATAGATGCGATGTCAGCGAAGAGAGAGCGAGGCTGTGATCGAGGCCGTGGCTGTGCTGTCCAAGGGGATGTTCCTATCCCTAATGCTGGGGTTGCAAACGCTCCCCACGGACCTTGTGAAGCCATAGAGTTACTGCGTGCGATGGTGGGTGCCATCCGCCAGCTAGTTGAGGTTGTTAGGGGAGAAGGTAGAATCCAGCAGCATGATGGTGGAGGTGCTCAGTTTCAAGGGTATGGCGACAAACGCCAGAGGTTGTCTGGTCTAAGTTTATGTTCCGGGGGATTGCATCAGCAGTAGGTTCCTGTACTAGTGCCAGTGGTGGCTTCATCTGAGAGGCTAGAGCTGAGGGAGTTGCTTTGCAATCGGTGTAAGCAGCCAGGGCATCGTGTGTTGGGGTACCTACAGAGAAAGCAGTTCTAGAGTTCTGTACCAGTTCAGCTGCAGGGGAAGATTAGATGCTTTCGGTGCAGGCAGCTTAGACATCGTGTGTTAGAGTGCCCACAACCGAGACTGTCCCAGGGTTTATGGATTCAGTCACAGGGACAGGGAAGGGAGTTACAGATTTGTTATGGGTGTCGTCAGCCGGGACACATTCGCAGCACTTGCCCATTGAGGGAGAGTGCACCGAGTATGGTAGGCACATCAAAGGGTTCATTTGTGCAGGATCAGTAGCAGCATTCTGTTTTACAGCCTTCCAGGATTACAGGTGAGGGTGCTTCAGTTCAAATTTCAAATGGGCAGCCTAGAGTGACTCAAGGCCAAGTGTATGTCCTTAACACTCCCAGTGCTTCTAGAGCACCGATTATGCCTGACGATGCAGCTATGCCTTCAGCGAGCAGAGGAACTTTCTGAGTATGCATGCTTTGGGCCAGTTCTTCATTGCATCCATTTGGGGTTGGTTATGGATCCGTGGATGGTGTGCTGTGTTGAGGCAGCGGTTGGTGGGGATGCAAGATTGAGGTGGGTTGTAGATCCCGTGTCTCGGAGATAATTGGCCATTGTTTAGGATGCCTGACCTTGTTTGACTATAACCTAGGAATGGTTTGGCTAACCATCTCGTATGCTTGTGTCGATTGCGATCGACGGTTTGTTTCTTTTGACCTTGGGCTGAATTTCGGGGGAGAAATTCCTTTAAGGGGGTAGAGTTGTGAGACCCTGACCCGTTTTTTTAGCATTTTTCGACACGCATTAAGTGTTTTCGTTGCAGCATGTTTTATATGCTTTTGATGCATGTTTAAGGGTAGAGATGCATGTGGGGAAGGTTTTGGGAGCCGTGGAGTGTTACGGCGCGAATTTTGAAAATCTAAAAAAATATATATTTTGAAGGCCTATAAATATCTGGAGTTAGATATTTTCATAAAGATATTTTTTAAAACTTCTCCAGTAAGTTTTTCGTTTTCACTCTACCTTCTCTCTAAGTTCTCGGGGGCCCGGGGCTCGATTTTCAATGATCCAACAGTGGATCCTTACTTTTGGCACGGTAAGCAACGCAACCATCCGGTCAGATTTTGATTTTGGTGAGACTCGACTTTGCACGTGAATCGAAACATCGAGTTTTGAACTCACTGAGGTAGAATTCTAGACCCTACTGCTGTATAAGGGTGTTATGTGTAAACATGTGTATTTTTAACGGTTAGACTGCTATAGATCTGGATTTGTTTCAAAGTTGGATTTTTGGGTTTAAAACCTATTTTTGTTGGTTTTGGTGGATGAAATTCGGTATCGAGAGTTTCTTTTGAGGTCTCGGTGTTAGGCCTAGGCGTGTGGATGTTCATGGGTGTTAGATCGCTGTTCAGAGGCTTCGATTTGGGGTTTGGATGTAGAAACCCGTAGCTCAAAATAAAGTTCTACCGAGGTTCGGTCGACTGAACCATGGGGTTCGGTCGACTGAAACTTGGATCTTGGGTTCGGTCGACTAGACCGTGGCGTTCGGTCGACTGAACCGTGTGTTTTAGCATTTTGTGAGATTCCAGTAGGGTGTTCGGTCGACTGAAGGTTGGGGTTCAGTCGACTGAAGTCCTGGGCCGTGTGCTGATGGTTCGGTGGTTGGGTTTTGGTTTTCAATTGGTGTCCTTTGGTATTCAATTGATTGACTTATGGGAATTAGTTGATTCAAATACCTTTGGGTCCCTTTTGGCGTTCGATTGGTGGTGTTATGGTTTTGGGGATCGTGTGGTGACCTCGGGTGTTTGTGTGATGCCATCCTCGGGTGTGACGTGCATGGTTGGTTTTAAATTTTGTGGCATAGTTGTGTGCATCGTGGTTGGGTATGGAGTGTGTTTGAGCACTTGATCCTTTTGATGAGAAATGTGGTGTTTGTAACCTCGTGGTTTGAGGGGTTGGTATTGGCCTTCGGGTTAAGCTTGGTTGTCCCTGTGAGTGGATGTCGATTTGTTTCGGCGGGTGATGTCGTGATGTAACAATACATGGTTATGTGCATTTATAACTGTTAATTTATGTACGGAATATGTAAGTGAATTACATAAGGTGATATCGTTATGTGTAACGTGATTTATGCTTTAAAACCTAGAGTTTTATCAGCATGTGACGTGGTTTGTGGAACGTCGTGTTGATACATGGTTATATGCTTTAAATCTTAATTTAGATTTGCATATGTACATGAAATGAAATAAATGAATCTGTGATCTAATAGATGTAAATCCTGGTTAATGATGCACGTGTGCGTGTGTGGGTGTATGAGGTAGGCTGCGAAAGGCGGTGTGTGTGCAATTGGGGCTGCAGTAGTCCTTCGATTAAAGTCCGAGAAGATGCATTAGTTGGGGTAGTGGTCCTTCGGTAAAAGTCCGAGAAGATTCATGGATTGCATGTACTGTATATTGGGATGGATAGACCAATTTTCTTAAAACTGTATTAACGGCCTGCGGGAGTCGTAATACTAGAATCGTTTTCAAGGCTTTGATGAGTAAAACAAAAACATGGTTTTATCCTCGCTTTCCCTTGCTTGTGAAATTGTTTTTAATGGCTTGAAAGAGAGTCAAAAATTGTACCTCATTTTCCTAGTATGTTTAGCTTATACTGCACATGTTGTTTAGAATCTACTAAGCTTTGGCTTACGATGTGGGATTTTGATTTTTTTCTTCAGGTACTGGTCATGCAGGTTGATCAAGAGGTGCTGGAGAGGTGGAAGAGCTGTAGTCTTCCTATTTTGTTCTTTTGTTACATGTATGCTATAACATGTTTTTTTTTCCTAGCATTGGAGCCGTGTAATGTCGCTGTTTGGTGTATATATACAATGCATGTATGGTTTATTTTGAGAGTGTATCATCGGGTTGGGTGTTATGTTTGACAGTTTGTGGGTGTTTCACGTGACTCGGAGATTAGGGCGTGGCAAAATTTTTGTTGGGCTTGATTAGGATTGGATTTGACTTAATATTCGTGGGCATAATATATTTTGGCCATATTTGAAATTCTTTTTTTGCTTAAATTCATGCGCTATGATTATAATTCTTCTTAAACTAGATTAGTTGGGCTGAATTAAAAGATTTGGGCTTTGAATTTTTTTTACTTGGGCCTTTTGTAGGATTTGGGCTTATTCTAACATTTGGGTTTGAGTTTATATTTGGGCCTTATTTCTTATCTTTCTATGATCCATGATTTTTTGGGTTAAGTTGTAGAACTTTTATTCTATGATTTTATGTGGTTTCGTTCTTGTTTAATTACCAAATTGTGTAATAATTACATTTGTGTTCAGTTTGTGTCTTTTTCGTAATTTCTCTTTTCTCTTGGACTAACTTGTAAATTTTACGATTATTTATGATTTTTAATTTTCTAGAATTCAGTATTAGAGAATTCAATATTCTGTAGGGTTTTACTTTGAATCTTAGAGTTTCATTCTCGTCTTAATCTAATTTCGGGGTTCTAGCCTTTGTGGGTTTTCGTTGCTAATCCCATACTTTGAAACTGAATATTTTTATTTACTTATTCATTAGTTAATGTTTGTTCTAGAGGCGGAATGAGGATTACCTCAGAGACTTACGTGCAATTTGTTAGAATTAAGATTGTAGATGACTTCTAGAGTAATTATGAGAGAATTTTATGGTGTTTTCATAAAAGGTGTGTAACTTAGTATAGATTTACCAATCGTTGGGTGCGTTGGGCTAGACGTGTAATTATCCTAAAGTTTGGGATTAAAGAATAATTATTGAAAATTATAAATATTAAGTTTTTGCGTATATTTTTCTCTTAGTTATTTGATTTGGCTCTTTACTTCCCTATTCCTTGGACTTAGAGCCTTGTTACCTGTGCACATCTTCATATTGGGCCGTTTTTGAAATTTTGTCATTGTTTTGGATCAAATTCTAATTTTTTTCTTTTTTCTCACGAGGTTCTAGAATTTTTGATTTTGGGATCCGACTCTAGACTTAATCCTTTGGGTCTCTTACCCTAATCTGAAAACTTAGTTTCGGTTAATTTAACGTTTTTAATCCTGGGGCTTAAAAATTGGGTCGTTACAGTAATAGAAGAATTTCTTAATTATTTTTTTATACAATTTTATGTTCAACTTAAATCTTATTTGGAAGATCTCCACGAACAGGTTTTAGAAATATTAAATTTATTGAAAATGGATTTATATATTAAAAATTAAAAATAAAATAAAATTTTGATGAAAAATGTAACTAACTCACCAGAAACTACATAAATAAGGATAAATCTTTCATAATAAAAACTATATTTGAAAATATAAACTTATCTTTAAAAATTTTAGCATTGGGACTAAATCTACTACAAATTTTCTGAATAGAACTGATAATTAATTAGCTCTAAATATTTTACAAGAAAGGATAAAAACTTTAAATTTCTAGTTTAATAAATAGTAAAATAGCAAGAAGGATATTCCATTTATCTAAATTGTCTTCATAGATTTAAAACAAAAAGAAAATATTGTCACAAATTGTGCGAAAATTTTATAAAATAAAAAAATTTGTCTCCATTTTTACGATAAAATAAATATTTTTGTATATTTTATCAAAACCAAAACTTAAATCGAGTTTGCAAGTTTAAGAGATTTGTACAAAAATATTTATTTTTAACCAATTTCTTGAGGGTATTTGGCAATGCTGAAACTGATAGCTTTTAGATTGTAACAGAAGTTGTGAGTATTTGGTAAATATGTTAGCTTGTAACTGAGATATATGAAAAAAAATAGTTATAACTTGTAGTATAAGTTATGAGTGTTTGGAGAAAGTTATAATTTATTGCTAAAATTAGTAGAGAAAGTTAAAAGCTAACAGCATAAACTTTTTCAAACACATATTATGAAGGTATTGAATTTTTTTATGAAAAATTAGTGACCAGTCTAATTTAGAGGCCGTTTACTATTTTTCATCTTGCATAAGAGTTTTCACCGAGCAAGGTTCATCCACATAAAAGTTTTAATGCACAAGGTCTTTTGGGAACAAAAATACCCTAAAACGGGTAACTTTATCTGTGCTTTTTTCAAAATATGTATGAAGAAGACAGATAAATTTATCTATTTTTTATTGAAAGTACGTATAAAAAATACAGATAAATTTATCTGTACCTTTTCAAAACAAATATTGTGAGACCCCAACCCATTTTGTTTAAGAAAAAATGATTTAATTGTTAATGGAGTATGAATTAACACTTGATCTTGGTGATGTTTTAGGTGAGTATTTTGAGCTTGGATATGCATGAAAGATATGTTCGAGAGGGAAAATGAGGTTCTAAGGGATGTTTGGACAAAATATGTGAAAAGCATGTAAAGGAAAGTGACATACCTTTACTAATTTGGTTATAACGTTTTGTACAAGATGAATTCTGGTATGAGGTTTACACCATTGGGAAGTAGACTTTCGTAGCATCAGTTTGAGCACAAGAATGACTCAATTTGGAGTTCGGATGAAAGAGATATGCTCATTTAAAGTCGGGCCAACAGTGCAGTCACGAAGACCACTCGAGCGGTCTTGTGACCGATCGAGCGGTCTGTGTCGGACAGAAGCTATAAGTTACGGGTTTTGGGTAGGTTTTCTCATTCTCTCCTCTCTCCTCTCTCTCTCTCTCTCTAAAGATGAGGGGAGGTCTAGGGTTTAGATTTTGGAGCTCCTTAGAGCTTTCCATGTCCGTTCGGGGTCGAGATCTTGCCTTTTCTTTGAGCGAGCTACCGTTGGAGAGCGTGGATGTTCGTTGGAAGCTCCTTCGTAGTCACACGTTTGGGGCTTTGGTGGATTAGAGCTCGCAGGAGGTTTGATTCTTGATGGTGGGGCGTCTATGAAATAGGATCCTAGACTCTCATGTTTTAAAGGGGTGCTACGTGGAATTTTATGCGTTTTTACCGTCTTAAAATGTTTGAATTGTTGATCTTTGTGTTTAAACCATGTTTGTTAGACAAAAAGCATGTTTTGCATTTGTTGTTATTTATTACAAAGTTAGTGGACGTGTGAGTGTCCGTGATTTTCAAAAAGGTGGGTTTTGAAAACGTAGAGATTTATGTAAAAGTTATGAAAACCGTGTTTCGAATGTTTAGAGCTAATCCTTGGGGTTGAGCCTTGGTTTTTAAACTCTTTGGTTAAAATGGTAGAAATATTTTGAAAATGTTGGTTGGTCTCCATGGTTAAATGGATTATTTGGCATAAGGTTGCCAAACATTTTGTACATGATTGATGTATGCCTTTAAATATTTTTGTAGTCGAGCTACGTGTTTTTAATAATTCTATAAATGTGCCGTAACAATGTGTGTGTACTTGGGTCGACATTGCTACTCGGTGAAAGTCTAGAAACTTTGCGAAAGTAGGTGCTTCGCTCCTTCGGGTTAATCCTCATAAATAAAGTGGTTGCCCCAGTGGGAGGAATTTATTGTTGTAGCTCCGTATAGAACTTGTTATTACCTAGCGGATTATTGGATGCTCCAAACCTAAGCTAATGGGCGAGAGTCTATAGTTGTTACCATTGTCCCCTATGCGATAGAGTCGATACATAGGAATCATTATTTAGATGCATAATTTGGTTAATACTTATCCCTCAGTGGAAGATCGTAAAAGAGTGTAAAATATTTTTGAATCTTTGTCGGTTGTGGGAACCGAGAGGAAAATAACGTTTTTTTAATATTTTTCTTAATTTGTTAGACATTATTTGCATCAGATGAAAAAGTGTGGTTTTGAGAAGTAAAACCATTTTTGAGGCTCGTGTGAGTAAGGATATTCATATTATTCTGTTAGCATGCTTTGTTTTTACTCCATGCTAGTCTGTTTTCTATTGGGCTTCAGCTCACGTTGTGGGATTTGTGAAAATCTTTTTCAGATGAACGTGGTCAAGTAGATTGATCTTGAGGTGCCCAAAGGTGGTTGAAGATAAGACCCTTTAGTTTGGTCCTCGTTGGGTAGTTTATACCATTTGTATATGGATTATGTTTTGATGTAACCTGTTTTAGATTTGAAAGCATGTGTAATGTAATTCTTATGGCCGTGGAGACAATATATGCATGTATGTCTTATGATCTTGAGAGAGAGACCTTGGGTTGGTTGTTGTTTTCCGCTTTCGTTTGGTTTTATCCCTTATTTAAATGTTTATGCCTCGAGGGAGGATTTTGGAATCTTGTTTTGGTGGGTTTTCTTTAGCATGCTTTGCCTTGTGAGATTTCAAAAATGTTGGAGAATGATTAAGTGTTGGGAAGCAAAAAGTTACATTTTGAAAAGTTAATCCAGAGCCAGACTGCTCAATAAACTACTCTAGCGGTCTATGGCACGGTCAAAAT
This sequence comes from Heliamphora pulchella, assembly GCA_032270985.1. Taxonomy (NCBI): domain Eukaryota; kingdom Viridiplantae; phylum Streptophyta; class Magnoliopsida; order Ericales; family Sarraceniaceae; genus Heliamphora; species Heliamphora pulchella. The sequence continues at coordinate 30,467 of JAULJZ010038925.1, forward strand.
GATCTCTCTGTTGTTTTGCAAACGATGAGAAAAGCAGTGTCCTAGTAGGGACCACTCGAGCGGTCTTTTGACATATCGAGTGGTCTGGGTAGATTTTAAATTTTTTTGTTATTTTATTTTTAAAGCTTGGCTCTTGGGGACCAGGACCTTAGCCTTTTGGGCTAGTCTTTGTTTTAAATAAACCCTCAGTTGTGCGTTTTATAAAGGTTTTTGCCTCTTTTTATCATTATGATCTTTGACCCGTTTGTGTTCAGATAGTTTTGGTGGATCGTGGTATCCCAAAACAGTTGTTTCTTGGGCTTTTCACGTAACTCGGGTTTTGGGGCGTGATAGCTTGGTATCAGAGCTCTGGGTTCGAATACCTAAGAGCCGTGGAAGAATAGTGCATCACCTTGTGAGGAAAGATGTGTGTGCTTAGTTGCATGTGTTTAAGTGTTTTTATAACATGAGCATGATAGCTTGTTGAGCATGAGGATGTTGTGTATACGTGAGCATGGAGGTTGGACCTTAGAATTGATTAGTCTTACCTTCAAGCGTTTGGATTAACAAATTTGGAAGCCAAGTTAGAAATGCGTTTGGCCGACATACTTTCTAGCAAGGAATCTAAGTAGGTTATCCAAATTGATATGTTACTCTTGTCGATTCTCCTTGGTATGTGGGGTTTGTTTAACATGGTCTTGAATGGTTAAGTGTTAGCATGATTATGTGTTACGTGTTAGAAATAACATAATGGGTCGACTTTAGGTTGTTGTGTTCTATATTTCTTTTATATATGAACTACATCTCCTTGAAGAGGGTGAAGCCATGGTTTGGGTCTTGGATGTGAGACTCAGTTGCTGTTGGTTGCTGAGAGGTAAGGTTATGGGTTGAGTGTCAATTGCTTGATACGTAGTGGAACTCGTTGGTGAGTTGGGGTTAGCTACGTGAGGTTATCCTTGGTTAGTAAACTGTTGAGTGTTTATATAAGCAGAGTTTTGTTCGAGTGTAGTTGAAGTATGGTTAGTGGCTTGATTTTGGTAGATGGCTCCTCTTGAGAGTATGCTACTGGAAGTTAAAGTTGCGTTATGGATGGCCTTGTGAGAAGGGGTGATGGGGCGTCGGAGACCATGTGAAATCAGTTGTAATGATTGGATTTGTGGATAGCGGTGATGCCTTTCGGTTAAGGTTTGGTGTACGTGGTTTTGGCCATGTGATGGATTAGGTACGTCGTAAGCCATGCTATGTCATGAGCAGTGTACTCGGGATGGGGTATAGACGGAAACATAGTGGATGGGAGCATAGTAATCCTTGGCCGAGCATATGTTAAGATGGTAGAACGTAAGTGGTTCTGAAAATATCCCTTGCTAGCGGGGTGTTTTATGTAATCAAAGTAATATCTGATGACTTTGGACGTTGTATACCTTATTGAGGTTTGAGAATTAAGTCATGAGTGAATAAGCACGATGATATAGGGATGAGTATGAGTTGCAGCTATGCTGGGATGAGTATGGGTCGCGGCGATGTTAAGGGTTCAGGTTATGGTTCTAACATATGGCGAGTATCAATTCTGTGGGATTCCTACGAGAATGCAAGTCCATGGTGTGATCGTTATCCTTGTGATTAAGAGATCATATTTGGGAACCGTGCTGGGTGCATGAGGTATGAAAGGACCGTAGAAGGGTTTAATAGTGTGGTTAGCCTAGTGCTGAGACGGTGTATCTTGAGTGTGAGATGTTTGGAGGTTGTTTGTGTTCGACCTTAGGTTCAGAGGTGGGTATCTTGTTTTCCCATAGGAACGAAGTGTGGAGTAATAAGGTTCAGTAGTGTATCGTGTGTTTTGGGTGGCCTGGGATGATAGGCAATAAATCGTGGGTTAAGATATCTGTGATCGATGTGTGCCCAGAGATCGAAAGTGTGAGAGACGTCTAAATGGTCGTGGGAATTGTTAATAACTCTAGATGAAAGGTCTCAAGATTGGATTTCCTTTGTTTGGCGCCGTGCGCTTTCTATGTGAGTTGCTTCGACAGTGGGCTCGAGGCCGTGACGCGGCTGAGGTTAACCTAATGGGAGTTAGGTTAGTGAAGCGCAACCTTATGAAGTGAGGTCTTGGCGCGATGGGAATGTTGGCGTTGTGTCTCCATGTATGACTGGTGACGAGCTTGTAGTCCTATGGGATGTGTTATACGAGGTATAAGGAATGATGGTGTTCCTGTGTGTGCGAATGAGGCCTAAGAGTTGAGAGCTTAGTGTAGCGGATGATCTAACTATCATGATCGGGTCGATGGCAGCTGTGTGACTATGGTCGATGTGGCCTTAAGGTAAGATTTACAGGGTTCTTTGGGGGCCAAGCATTGATGGCTACTAGGAGTACGTTGAGATTGGGTCATGGTTTTAGGTTGGTCGTTTCTTTCTCAGGAAGAAGATACGGTTGTCTTGTGAACAGTTGTGGTGTGCGGACTCACCTTGGTTAGGTATAACTGTCGGGATCATTGGTTGATTCTTGATTCGGTTGTTTTGAGGAGATGGGAGTCTCCGTGGATTAGTAACTGTGTTGTGATCTGTGAGTTTTTGCGTAGGGAATGGGTACTACCGGGATCGGGTGATTGGAGGACTGAGTTCCTCGCGGGTGTTCTGGGTGGAGTTTGTTTACACAATCATATGAATGTAAGTGTGTGGAGTTGTGTTCCCTGTGAGATCTAGTTGGTAGACCAGGAATGTTTTTCCTTATTGATGAGTGAGTTAGTGTTGAGACGTAGATTCCTTTTCTGCAGTGATCAACTGAGAATTGTTAACCATTGTGTGCAGCTTGTTTTGGGTTGTGTGGGGTATGGTTATACTTCTAGCTCTTGGCAGAGTGGAAATTTTGTTGGAATTGTGCTGCTGGGATATTCACGTGGTGGGTTTCTGATAAACTCTTGTGAGTCTAAATTTGTGTTCTGTTTGGGGCTTTGAACTACTCAGAGTTCTTAGAGTCGAGGGGTGGTTGTCGACTGTGGTAAGTATTATGTTTTGGTGTAACCATTTGTTCGGATGGTGGTCCCGAGAATGTGGTAAGGTATGAGTCAGGAAGGATTCGATGTTTGAGAAGCCTTAGTTGGTATAGCCTGTCGTGATTGACGTGATTGTTTGGTTTGGAATGAAAGGGTCGTGATAAGTTCTGTATAAGAAGAAATTGCTAAGTGTAAGCGGCAAGTCTTGGTTGGTTACTTGACGGATAAGTCTTGGGCATGAATATTCTACCATTGTGGATTCAAGGGATCGATGCATTTGTTCTGAGTTTGGGGTTGATGTTAGACGACGGTGATCATATTTAATTTGAGGTCGATCTGTAAACTTAAAATTGGTGGTTTGATGGCGAGACGTTAGTGGATACCTATGAGATGTTCTGTCTACGTGGCGTATCTGGTCTAGTGACTCGTTGGGGTCAGGTGACTGTGTTGACTTTGTGGCTGTGATGCCGGGTTGGTTTTCGATTATGTGGAATCTTGTCTTGGACAATGGTGTGACTCCTAGTGTTTCTCAAGGGTGAGAATTGTGGTTCATGATGGAAGATCGAATAAAGGATGAAGGTTTAGATGAAGGGCGTTCTTTGGTATTCCAGGTGAATTAAGTGAGTTTTTCTCTAGAATCGGGTGTTTGTGTTATTGCTCGTAGATGGGCGTCTTGTTAGTTTTAATGACGATGTGGTTAGCATCAGCAGGATAATGATGCGGTATCAAAATGGGTGGTCATCAGTTGATCATCAGAACTTGAGCAAGGTTTGTGTGTGGAACATGTGACTTCGTGTGACTGGTGTCGAGGTTCGACATTGTGTGTTTGGACTCGCAAAGATAGTCCTTGGTGTGCATTGTGATGTGCGATTGAGCCAGTATATGGCAATGTGAACGGGGCTGGTAGTCTCTATGTCCTGGAGTAGAGTGTTTGGGATCAAGTTCCATGGTGAATTGGTCTCGTGTTTTACGTTTATCGCTGGAGTGGATTGTGTTCGATGAGAGTTGTGTTTCAAATTTTTGGGAGTGTGAGTTGGATTTTGATCCGATATTTTATAGATAACGGTAGTGTCAGTGGGACTTTGCGTGCATGGGTAGTCTATATGGAGGTCGATTCTTCAAAGACGTGTTTTACGTCGTGTGACGACAGTCTTGGGGTTTCAGTTACGAGGGCATTTTTGCTGTTGTGCGGTGTCGCAGAGTTTGCATTAGAGATTGTTGATGGTGGATGGGGTGGTATTTGGCTTAAGATTCAGTATTGAATTTCGAAAACGAAATTCCTTTAAGGGAGGAAAGTTGTGAGACCCCGACTCATTTGTTTTTTTAAATGATTTAAGTGTTGATGGTGTAGGAATTAACACTTGATCTTGGTGATGTTTTAGGTTAATATTTTGAACTTGGATACGCATGAAAGATATGTTCGGGGGAGAAAATGAGGTTCTAAGGGATGTTTGGACAAAAATATGTGAAAAGCATGTGAAGGAAAGTGACATAACTTTACTAATTTGGTAATAACTTTTCATACAAGATGAATTCTGGTATGAGGTTTACACCATTGGGAAGTAAATTTCTGGGGCTTCAATTTGAGCATAAGAATGACCCTATTTGGAGTTTGGATGAAGAAGATATGCTCATTTAAAGTCGGGCCAACAGAGTAGTTGCGGAGACTGCTCGAGTGGTCCTGAAACTGATCAAGCGATTTGTGTGGGACATAAGCTATAAGTTACGGGTTTTGGGTTGGTTTTCTCATTCTCTCCTCTCTCCTCTCTCCTCTCTCCTCTCTCCTCTCTCTCTCTAAAGCAGAGGGATAGTCTAGGGTTTAGATTTTGTAGCTCCTTGGAGCTTTCCATGTCTGTTGGGGGTCGAGATCTTGCCGTTTCTTTCAGCGACCTACTGTTGGAGAGTGTAGATGTTCATTGGAAGCTCCTCTGTAGTCTCGCGTTTGGGGCTTTGGTCGATTGGAGCTCACTAGAGATTTGATTCTTTATGGTGGGACGTCTATGAGGTAGTATCCTGGACTCTCATGTCTTAATTGTGTTATAAACTATATTCGGTTATATTCTCAGAGTGAAGAGGAACACAGGGAACATTTAAAGAGTTTTGTAGATCTTGAGAAAGCATAAAGTTGTATGTAAATCTTGGTAAGTGTGAATTTTAGTTGGACCGGGTGATGTTTTTAGGTCATGTTATATCTGGAGAAGATATTCAAGTGGACCTAACATAAGTAAAGCAATAGTTAACGAGAAGAGGCTAACTAACGTGACAGAGATACGAACTTTTTGGGACTAGTTGGTTATGTGACATGGTCCTTGAAGATTTGGTAGTAATGAGTTTAAGATGTTAGTAGGACAAAACAACCTTTATACTAAGTGCTGAACATATAAGCTCAACCTTATCCACACCAGCAATAAAGAATGACTCAAGTAAACAAGGACACAACTTTGGAGAACGAGAAGGCACAATGTTAGTAAATCATCCTTAACCTTCCAAACGATGACGTATGGAGCGAAATTTCGGGGACAAAATTTGTTTAAGGGGGTAGTTTGTAACGACCCAGTACAGACCGTAATTGTACTAACCTGGTTAATAACAACCCGCGTAAAGACCCTGCTCGAACCCTAGTGTTAGTGACGGATAGTCCACAAAACCATAGAGCACAGACGAGGTTCAATACCCTAACTCGAATCGAAAATCCTAAATTCGGCCCGAAAATCCCAAAAAGGTCCAAAACTCAGGCAACAAAACCTTAACACCCGGAGAGTCTCCCAACATTTTAAATAAAGTAAATATCATGAAATAATAAATTAAAAATAAAAAATCCTCATAAATAGGGTAAAATGACCATTTTGCCCCTATTACAGCAAAAAGTCTTAAAAATTTAAATTTTGACACATGAATACCCAAAATCAAATATTTAAGTACAATTAAGTAGCAAAGGACAATAATATAAAAAAATACGAAAAATACGCCTTAGTGGCCGACTACCATGGGAAATGTGCCAAAAAGTGACTTTTTACTTTCTTTTTAGCTTAAAATGATGAGAAATGTATTAAATTAAGTATTATAATGATCCAAAACTTGTTGAACAAGTAATATACATAATAATATAGTTTTATAGGTCAACAACAGCAAACAAATTATTATTGAAGTTCATACACAACAAAATAAGTCAAAAAGTCAGATATTATCAAAATATCTTAATTTGACTTAAAAGTCTATATCTATTTAATCAATTGCTATGGAAACTATGATAATATATGAAAATACTATATTTCTCATAAACATATTAAAATAATAAGCCTAAGTAGAAAACAAAATCAAAAAGATACATCAAATTAACTTTTAATACATTTTCTTGCACAATATGGGCACAAAAATCGAGACAAACTCCTTGATTGATGGGGGATCAGATTTTTGTCCCCCAAACAGCCACATTAATTAACTTAAAACAGCCCTCAAGAGTTAAATCAACTTAAAACAGCTTCAAGTCACATTAATTAAAGTGAAGAAAAAGGAGGCTTTTTGGTACTTTTTGTCTCCCATATGTTCCCTGTTGGAGACAATACTGTCAAGATCATTGTTTTTGAAAACGATTAATCGGTAAAAAATTAACTGGACGGGCAAACACCAAAACGGGCTCCAAATAAAAATTTTGACGAAGAACGATCAAAATAAAACCCGTGCAACCAAAGTTAATTTAGATGAATACCT